>JAWQRO010000449.1:0-38899 GCA_033557835.1 Helochares maculicollis
ATATATTATTATCGAATATTGATCATTGTTCACTTCACTACACATCAACTATTTCGAAGCAAATTTTTTCAAATCTCCAGCAATAATAATATCTAATATTTAAAAATTATTGGCTTAACACAAACTTAAAAATATAAAAAATATTTAAATATTATTTAATATAATGTTTCCAGTGGGTACATTTTAAAAGATTATTATTTTCAAATTAAATATTTCTTGCCAACTGAAGAATTAATTAATGATTGAGTGTCTATTTAAATAAACTTTTCTAGTAATTGGCTACACTGATTAAGTCCCTACATACGGTATTTACTGTTTTAAAAACTTAGAAGCCAGTACCAGCATTAGTTTTAAGTTATAAAAACCCTCATGAGATTTTGAAATGATTAACAAGACGACAGAATCTATTTCTTCTCAGTTTAGAAGTATTCATAATAGTTGTTGTTTAATAGTGTTAATATAGTGGACTTACTTAGCCATCGCTTAAATTTATGCTTTTATAGTCACCAATTTTAAGAAGTAATCTAGAAAACTAACCAACTTTCTTACTGAAGTTCTTCTAAAACGTTTTATAGCTTATTTTCTCGCATTCTGTTACGAAGTACAGACAAAATATTCTGAAAATCTGCCGTCAGCAGTATTGCTACAGATTCCTGTAAAGTATTCATTGTTTGAATTTGAAGCATCTAGCAACACTTTTTATTAGATCCTATTTCAGAACTGCGGCATACTTGTTTATTATCATCGAGTTGCACAAGTCTTAAATAGCTCTCATAAGCTAAGAGAAAACAGAAAGAATAAACAGCTTAGGGAAATTCTCTGTTGTTCATATGTAGGATAATAAGATAAGAGAAGCATGTTAGAGTATAGCAAATTCACTGCATGCTTTGGACAAAACCATAAGTGCTGCATGTGTTTTAAGTAAGTTTTTGACTTTTGTGTGCATTGTTTATGTTTAAATATACTGCAAAATTGTCCTTTGCTAAGCCAATCTTCCCAACCATATGAGTTACATTTTCGAAAACTGGTATATTGGGTAAGTAGAATTATTATAACTATCTTTTTGTCAATAGCATCATTGATTTTTGAGAAATATCCCTCGACAATAGGCAAAATAGACCACCTCTTTGCTATCTGATTTTTCATAATGGACCAAATATGGATACCATAATTTGAAGCAAAAAACAAAGCTTATTTGTGATGGCACTTGATCTTTTTGTGCTTTAAAATTAATTTACTGTACCACTATTTCTTGATAATAACAGCGCTAAGCACAATATTTTATGGCTTAATTAATTTAGTTATTGATTCCGTCACGCTTTCGAACTGTCAAAATATTTATGAACACCCATTAAAAATTTAATATTTCTCTGGCTCTTAAAATGAAATATAAATTATGCGCGCACCTGACGTTCGATTTTCAAATTAACGCTGCCTTAGTGAGCACCTATCGCAAAGGATCATAATTTAATTTGTAAGAAAAATTGTGTAATTGCTCAACGCCGGCTATAAACAACAAAATAAATTTCAAGAATGGTTCGTATAAATTTAACAAACCACAGAGCGCTATTCCTAACATCGATATCTGTGTCGATAAGACTGGGCATGAATAGAGCGGTACAAGAGAGATATTCTCTCGGAATGCTTGGTATGAATAATTCAGGTATGCAATATGCTGCTTAGGCTTAGTAAATTGAAATGCAGTATCAACCTTGGCTATTATGTAAAGAAGATATTATAGCTGTGATTTTACCACCCAGCTGGGAATAGTAATCTTGATATTAAAGGAATGTCAGGAGATGTCTCATTTGAGTCAATTTCACATTTTACATGAAACAGTTCAGTACGTTTTTAGTTGTCTTTCTTTAGTAATTATGCAAAAGATTTCGGAGCAACCGGTCGTCATCAAAGACTTTCTTAATAGTGTCGCAATTCGCTTATTAATAATGATGAAATTAATTTATTAATTTATACGTCATGAGCAGATAAGTCGTGTACAATTTATTACAGATAAATATGCAAAACTGTTTCTATAAAAACACCCAAAACAATGATACATAAATTAATGAAAAACGTGATGCTTTCATAGGCGAAATTGACAGTATAGAAATTCAATACATTTTTTTACAACTAATTCGTTAGGTGTATCGATGTTAGTAGCGCTATATAGCACCGTAAATAAATTAGTACCTAAACGAGAAAACGTATCATGCTGAATAGTACTTCTTCGAATGTATGAATAATCATGAGGTGAAATAAAATTGTTGTATCTCTTCGGAAAGCGGTTGAGAAAAAAGTGCTACACATTTTTTCGTACAATATGTACGTAATAATTACTGTAAATTAACAAGTACAGGCAATTAATTGCTACAATATTGTATCGTAAATACGACGCTACAAGTAACATTCGATTAAGTTTGCCATTTAAATATTCAAGTCGCCCGTAGGAAGCTTGCTCGAAAACGGGGCATAAATCGAGGGTGAACCTGCATGTAAAGCATGGAAGAATTTTACTTATATGTCTCAATAACTTTACAATGTGAGGTTTTTGCTTTTAACTTAATTATTAGTTAAGGCAGGTTTGAAAATAAAACATCCCGGAAGTTGACCTTGTTAATTATTTTTTTATAGGCATTTAATAGCATAACTTGTACTTTTCTAATCTTCTGGATCGCTTGCGCCATATTTTATAGATTTAAATTAGCAATATACAATAATTACACGCTTGTTTAATTAGTGAATGTAAAAGCTTATTAATTAGGTGTCAAAGATGAGGCTTGCAGTCGTGTTGTAAGATAAGCGATTATTTATGTCCCATTCCCATTTTTCAAGACTGGCCCATGATTAAGGATCTAAATTAGCAAACAATCGTGATTAATGGTATCTTATTAATTATATTAGTGCCAGTCAACTATAAGCTTCATTCTCAGGTGCCATTATATTGCATATTAATTAATTATAGTGTAAAATCGTGAGGTGTTTTTGTTGCTTGCAATTGGCATTTCAGTGAAATATTATCTGTAGTAATTTTGCACATTTATTAGGAAATCCGAAAAGTGTGCAATTTGATACTTTAATTCAATTTGATGGGTAGGTTTAAATCATTTCTTTATTCTTTTAGACATCATTTGTATTTCGGTCTAAGCATTTCAGTGGAGGTCTTCGGAGTGCTCAAGCGTTACTCAAAGTATTAAACCAATTGTCAGCCAGTTTTAGGATTTGTAAGCTGTAAAGTAATGGGAATGTTTATGGAACTCCTTGATAGCCGCGTTGGCACCGATAAAGCTGTTTGAATTAACATTTATATCTGAAAAATAACATGATTCTTTCAGATCTGCTAAATTTTCCAATAATAAGGAAACCAGACCAGAAAAATTGTTCTGTTTTAAATAACTTTTGAACTAATCGCCATGAAAACTCTGAAATGTGCTTATATCTAATTAAACTGATCTGATAATGTAATCGCAGGGTATATTAATCGGCCATCTCGTTTATTGAGCTGCAGGGTGAAATAGAAGCAAACTTATATACCAAACAGGTAGTCGGCATTCTTTCTGTTGTTCAAAAAATGATTGGTAACAGATGGACACCAGATAGATAGTACGAAAATAAATATCCACCATCAATCAATAGATACACTTCGATAGTGCGATGACACTCTGAAGAAGCCGACGTCAAATGAAGGCAATTAAGAGTCACTGGAAGCTGAAACTGCGTACAACAGATTATTTTGCAATGTTATATCTTGAATGTAACATAAATCATACACATCGCGGCATGTTCATCAACACAGGCGGCTGGCAATGGACGAGTGAATGCAGCCACCTCGACAACGTTCTGTTCGATGCAATGAAGCGAATCATTACAAGCTATAGCTTATAGGTTAGATCTCTGGTTATAGAGAAGTCAATGAGACGAGACTAAAAATTATAATCAAATATGTAAATTGAGCGTAGAGTTGCAAGTGTAGCATTAGTCTAATGAACATTGTTTAGTTTATTCTTAGCAGGGACAAAGTTAATATTATCATATGGGCGCTTTGAACCACACTAATATTTTATTATTTTGACAATATGAATAAAATAAATCAAATTATAACCGATTTTCAATTCAAGCTTATTATGTTGATAGTGAAGGCGCGCGATTGGTTATATGAAATTAGCGTTGTAACACATCAACTGAAAAGTGCGCAGGATAACCAATGAAATAACAAGTTTTGGCGACCTTTACTCATCAAATATAGTCTCTTTCATAGTCATTTCAATGGTCTTTAACATTTCTTATGGAACGATTAATCTTCGATATAAAAATACTTTTCTGTTTTGGCCATCACCATTTCTTTCGAGTCAACGCTCTTTTAGGAGAACTTTTTTTTTTGAGGTTTGCAAACAGGAAAAGTCGGTGGGAGTTTTATTTGGTGAATACAGTGGGTGCATGAGCACTCCAACGTGTATATCGAGTAATTTATCCCTGATAGTCACCGATTTGTGATCTGGCGCACTATCTTAGTAAAAGAGTACTTCTTTCTTCTTTATATAGGATCGTTTTGTTGCGATTTTCTCTTTTCATGGTAGTTGACGAAGAAAATGTCTCGTGCATCCCAAAATACGGACATCATAACCATGCCAGTTGGCTTTTTTGGCTCTTTTCCTTCATGTTTTGGTCTACTATAAGTAAAAGCAGCATCTCGAAAAGTTTTCTCATAGGCAAATGCTAATTCCAAATATAATTGACACGTTCTGTTAGTATATAATATTTAAAATGAGAGATAGCTTACTCCTGCAACTTCATTTTGCGGCTTGCTAAAACGGGTTCATGGGCATTTTCGATGTTTTGCAATATCGCAACTTGTGGGCCACCACAGCGTTTGGCATCATCAGTGTTTGTACATCGTGCTTAAAGTCACCAATTCCCTATATGTTGTTTCGATAAAGCAGAGGCTGAGTTTTACATATCAAATCAACGACAAGAATATTGTTTCTTTCCCATCAAAATGCAATGGTAAACATATGAAACTGCTTTAAATTCCTTAATTTTAACAAAAGGAGTGTCACTAAAACTACTGTAACTTAACAACTAATGATCGCAGTCTTATGAAAGTGTGAAAGGTTGATTAGATGGTCTAAAAGTTGATACTGTCTAAAAATCTTATATCATTTTCATAAATGCTTACCTCTGTGTATTATCCTACCAATTTTTCAGCCCATATGTTAATTTACTAAGCAAAGACAATCTATTTCTTAATAGAAATCTATTACGCTTTGAAAATTAATTTCCAAATTAAGAAGATTGTCTTGTTACACTATTTTTATGCTCTTGGGAGTGGACCGATATGCCAACCACCTATAAAGCTATACTTTAGATATTTACAGTAAAATTAAGATTATTTGCCTGATATAAAGAGAAAGTACTTTTATGACACCCGACGAGTAAATAATATGCGATGAATTTTCTTAATAAAAACATACTGATATTTAAATCTTCAAATTTTATAAATTTAACAACATCTGAACAACAGCCGATTGGGAAAACTATACAAACTGTGGCAATGGTTTCATTTACTGCTTCAACGGCCGCATTTATCACAAAACTCGATGATTTACAACCGCAATAAATCTCCATAATAAAACTTCAAAAAATCGGTTATTATGCTTTTACAAGAGAAGCTGTTCAACATTGAACGACAATGTAAGTTTGCGCTACAAATATCCAAGCTGAAAACTTCTATGTTTATATACCCCAAGCAGGCAACATAAAAATTTATTGTCTTCATCGTAAAATTTTATAGTGCGCAGACATGTTTAATTCTCCTCTAGCCCAACGGAAACAAAACCAGATAAATATGCAAACGCTCTTGCGAAATACCAAAATCAACTCTTAAACATAGCACTTGCTAAAACAAACTTGGTCTATTATTACATATACACGTTTAAGACTGTGTAGTTAGTATTTAGCATTTCACCTAAGAACTTGTTTATTTTCTGCGTCTTGTGCTAACAAATACCACGACATCCTCTTCCTACTCTATACCGATTTCCTCGTTATTCCTACGCAAATTAAATATGAATCAAATATATAATGGGTGATGAACATAGATAGAAACCGTACAAGTAGAAACTATGCCAAAAATTCTAGCTCTAAAGCTCTAAAAAAGACCGTCAAAGATGTTTGGTTCGTAATACCGAAAGTAAAAGATTTTATCTTTAAAATCGATCTAAATCAATGATGTGTGTTTTTCACATGTTAGCTGAGAGCCAAGGCGATAAGGCAAGTGCGGTGTATATAAGTTACACTGTATTCAGTTTCATGCAATAACGGATTTCGTAACATGTCCTTAAGGAACGAAATAGTTTTATATTTGCGTAACGACACATAAATATTTCCAACAAATAAATTTACTTAATTCGTAATCAAATTTGTGTCACCGATACCCGAGAGAATAAAACATAATTGGGCATAGACAATTAACATTAAACCACGTGCGAACCAGAACCATTAAGCAGATCCATTGGACAGCACTTTATCTGCATTTTTTTTTAATACCCGTTACAAAATTTCCTGATAGGTGGATAGTCAACTCGCTCTCAAGATTTTAAGGATTTATTATATCGAGTTCTGAAAGTGTTTTGCTATTTATTTTATCTTATCTGGAATTACTTCATTATTTTTATAGTTTTAACATCACTTGTCAAACGAGGGCAGTGATACTAAAAAAGAACTTCCGGTCACCAATCCTCAAGAGACGTTACGTAAGCGGTGTAACTGAGACTTGAACATTGCAATTTGTCGGCTATTTTTTGTGTAATATAGCCCGGAGAACTTTTTTTATACATAGTTGTTCTTTGGGTAAATAAAACAAGAGATAACAAGTTTCTTTTCTCATGCAAGCACACTTTTTAATATCATTATATCTTGGCAGTCAGATTTACAGCTATTTTTTAAGCGCTCATAATTTAACACCTACTTATTTAGAGTTTTTGAATAAAATGATTTTATGAGTAACGAAAACTTATCACTTAAGAGTAGCAATTTAGCATTGCTAAATTGATAACGCTTCCAGATGGTTTCAACCAGAAAAAAATTATGAAATGTAAAATTGAACGGTGAAACATATTAGTGCTGGATACAATTCCATGCATGAGGATCAATTAAATAAATAACCTACGTGTTCTATGGAATAAATAGCTCAAGTGTATTTATTAATTCAGCAACTTAGAAGTTTCTATAATTAAATTGGAACTACATTCTGGTGTACGAACGATGTTTGTTTTAATTAATATCCAATTAATTCATATAGAAAACATTTTATATGAAAATTTGCACATGTACAAGCTCTTTAGTCAGGCTGCGTACAAGAAACTAATCATTAATCCGCATTCAATTTTATGTATGTTTCAGCGTGTTTCTGGTGCCTTTCCAGTTTCTTCAGGTCCAGTTAATTAATTGAAGATTTAATGAAGAACGATTATTAATAATTACTGCAAATATAAGATAGTAAAAACGGTCCCTGCCAACTTACATAACTCACATTATATCACATCGGCATTTTCAAGATGATTACTTTGCCGTCTGCCGTTTTAAGATGGTGTTTCAAGTTGAAAGGCGTAAAAAGTTTTCGTCACAGCTATAATATTGATAAAACTCAAGTCGAGTTGATAAATTGCCAGAATTAGCTGGTGACATTTTGGGTATTAAAACGGAAATTCTTGGGTAAAACGGTTTCCTGTGTTAAGATCAAAAAATGCAATTAAACCCAATTTAAGAATTTAAATTAATGCTTGCAATTATCGTTTTACGATAAAGTATTTGAGGTAAAGGATAGTAGCGTTGTATTTCAAATCGTAGTCAGAGTTTAATTGTTTACCGTTCTATTAATGTATCTTCCAGCTTTTATTATTTATGGTACCTGGTACTTTTTACCGGTTCACTTTGTCAATATAAGTTTAAGTCTACGTTATCCAATAATTATTTAAAAAATCCTCCGAGCCAATGTTACTTATCCCATATTAATAGGTTAAATATGAACCTCAATAAAAGCAGGCTACATATATTATTAAGTAATTTGAATTTGCTATAACAAGTATGTTGTATTTCAAAACGATATTGCATGTCATTATAAATTTAATGCAATGCCAAACGAAAAGTGCATTAAAATCATGAAATTTCGTCATAATTTAAGTAGATCCGTTTCATTAAATCTCATCTTGTAATTTGGCTTGACGAAGAGAATTATCATTTTAAAACGCAATTACACATTTTGAAAACATACAACTGGTCCGAAGAGCATTAAAATTGACAGGCAGGTTCGGGCACATACATTATTTCAGGTGGAATTAAGATATTTCAAAAGATAAGCCGCACTTGTAAATTGTGCTCGGCGCATAAGGATTTAAAATATAAATTCTGTGTAATTATCCAGGGACTCGCAGATTGGAAATCGAAGGGGGATCTGATGATATAAATTAAGGTGCTCGCCGATGCCCATCTTTGGGTATTTAAGGTACCAAATGGTTCACTCCGCTTGCTTCCTCAAATTAATATTCTTCATTTCTGCAAATTTAAATTGCTTCCATTCCTGGGATATCAATATTTTATGTGTGAATAAATTGCGCGGGTATTTTAAGTTCTTCATTAGGCCCAAAAAAAGATTCCTTTAAATTAATTTGGCCCGATTGCTGTCCATAGCTGACATAGACGTGGACTTGAGATGAATTTAAATTCCTCTTTAGAGAATTAATTCATTTTTTTTAATTGATAATAAATGGCCCGTAAAATATTTAATAAAGCCCTGAATAAAATGACTAATAAGTTTTATACTTTAAATGTATGCTAATTAAATAACATCTCAAGGATAATGTATTTTAATTTATGTATAGCTTAGAATTTGAAGTTTAAGCAGCGCGTTTTGAACTTCTTCACTCACGCCTCGCCTCGTTTTCATGTTTGAAGTTTTAATCTGGTTATTAAATTAACAGGTGACGCAAGATGCCACTATTAAAGCCTTTCGGGAGTACTGCAGATCATAAAATATCTTGAATTATGTACGTTTCAACGAAACTGGATCACAGATAGTTGGTCTCAGCAGGTTGTTATTAATATCGGCATGTTAATCACAGTAAAATTGATCACAGCAAATGGCGACAATAGATTGATTTTAATAAATAAACACAATGAGTCGTCTTCAGCAAAACGGACGAAATTTTACCCAAAGTTGCAGGGTTAAGAAAGTGCCATGTCGAGGCTCGCGATTCTTTGAGGTGACCGCCTGGTAAAGTAGACACCTTTATGTGGTCTGAATATTAAAATCCTGTTGAATGCTGTCGCGGTGTACTCAAAGCGTCATTTTATGAGAAGCAAGTTGAAATTGTTCGAGGTTTTATCTTGCTTTTGGGAAAAGCTCGAGTACTTTTGTGACTAAACGAAGCGTTTTATTTAATTTATTTGTGTGTAATTACTGTTACGTGTTTCGAAATGTAATTGACAAAGACTTCTTTTGCTTACAACAAGACTTGCAAAAACGTACCTTAAGTGAAACAAGCTTTGCGAGCTAGAACAACGCAAGCCTCATTGCCGAGTTTTTCTATACAAAGATGGATCAGTAGCTTTTCAAATTTTTTCTTCATGCCACATTTTTATGGCAAATTCATCTCCCTTTTGACGGACGACAAAGTATCGTCGCCAATCTTTTCAATAAGTTATTTGTGCAAAAAGTCTATATCGTTAAAACCTCAATTCTTCATTTGTCAGCTTTAAAAGAACTTTTGATATTAGTTTCTAAGCAGTTGATTAATGACTCAAACACTGATCAATAATTATTTAAATACAACTATGTCTTAAATCACACGATTAAGAAACAAAGACAAAAAGAATATTTGACAATTCGACGATTGTCGCTTTGAATATACCTACAGTCATTACTAAAATCAAACTAAAATTGAAATCTAAGAATTGTTTACTAACAATGTCAAAACACTAAGACATTTCTGAGGCTACTTTTTAATGTACATGAAATCTGTAAAGAAAATTAAAATCCTAAGACACGCAATAGTATTTTGGCCATAAAACTAAAAACTAATATTAAGCCGTTACAAAAACACACTAATAATATATACAATAAATCGTTTAGTAGTTTCTTGTATCTTTTATTTCCACTCATTCTAGCATATTTTATGTCAAATAGATTGTTCGAATCCGCTTCAATGCATATATTTAGATGGAAATTAAAATATTCGTAGGGTAAACGTAATTTAATTATTATAGAAAAACCATAATCTTACATCTACTATCTGCTATATCATAAATAACTTTGTTCCATTTTTACCAAGGCAGAAAGACAAACAAAGAAGTAATAAAATTTTGACAATTTGTTAAGTGATTCCACAAATTTGATTATTTAATTTATATACATTTCACAATATTTCTCAGATTATTTTTAATGTACAAGCGAAATATACCTTAGTTAAAGAGTTGCAAGTGTTTTCATGTCTTCCCATTTCGATTCTAAATTCTTCTTCAACGCCCCCTTTTAGGTAACGTCGTTGGCTTAGAGTGAGAACATGTTGCATTATTCCTATTCCACAAAAAACAAACAAGTTGAACGAAAAAATCCACACTTAACTGAAATTAAAGACTAAATTTATACGAACGTGAGTGTGGAAGAGGCCGCGTCATGTTGCTCTAACGATGCAAAAACAAATCGCATTCACATAAACAAACAATATAAGTGCCACCGCATCATTAATTTCTTCACCTTGCTCGTGTTTACAGTTACATATAATTTTTAAATCCTACCTTTGAAGTGAACATCCGTCTAAAAGCATCCTTAGTATATTTCGTTTCGTTGTACACAATAGCTGAGCACTGCCTCAGTTGGGCTAAATGAAGACGTTCCCTCAAATTTTCTTCTTCCATACTTGACATAGGCACGAAAGACCGTCTTCGTTGCGCCAATCTTTCATCAACCACTGTCTTAGCACTAACACTAGGAGGCGTCGCGACGCCCGCACTGCTTGTTACACTAGCGCCTGTTTTAGCATCTTCCGGAGATGCCTCAGCTTTTGCATTAACAGCGTTACGCGCGTCAGCACCAATCCCATTTTTTAAGACACCCACATCGTTTTCAATTCGGAATTTACTTACAGGCTCAGGAGTCCCTTCAATTTTATCCTGCTTACTAAGTTTCCTCTCCCCATTTTGTTCCGATAATCTTCTCGTTATTACAGGCGTGGATTCCCTCGATTCTTCAGCAATAGATGTAATACTACACCCTATAAGCGGTTTGTCCAAAGACATTTTCGTAAGGATTATACAAAACCATGCGTAATCCTTGATTTAATTAGTTAAGTCCGTAATCCTCAGAGCATATAATCCAAAAAAGGTCCCAAAAAGAAGAGTCGTAAATTATAAAATTAAAATAAAAAGCGCTGATCTAATTATGCAAATTTATTCAATTAGAAACGAGTCCGAGTCAAAAAAAAAGCTATCCTTTTGACCTATTTTAGTCGCTGAAAGTAAGAGTAGGATGCGCTTTCGGGAAGAAAGCCCCACGCGTGCGCATATAACAGTAAAAATCGAAAAAAATTTACTAGACCCGGTTCACTTCAAACACTAGTTCTTCAACAGTTCATTCTCGGTAGACTGGCGTGAGACGAAGAAGTCGGTAGGTTGGGTCTGCCACTCACTTCTTAATGGGGTGGGATATGGACAACTGATTTAATTATCACCACTAAATCATATTCGTATCTAATAACAATTGTGATTTCCCTTAGAAAAAAAGTTATTAACAATCGATTTGATCGCGTACCGCTCCGACGCAGCGAAACGGTGCCCAACCAAATATTTGTGTAATATTTTGTGCTTTTTGTTGCCCTTGTTTTTGATATGAAAGTTGACACATGTCTCTTGTAACGTTGTTGTGATTTGTTGACTTCGGTTCTGTGTGCGCGCTGGAGGCTGGGTGATCGTGAACTGTTTGATTTTTGATTTATTAAATTGCAAAACTGATATAATTGCATCAGATAAGAGCATTTTCTGCTGAATTGTTGATACTGCAGCTAATTATACGATGTGGCATTAAGTTAAATTAAAAGGTGTAACAAATATATGTATAAATTGCTCCCATTTTGCTTAAATATTTAATTTTTTATGTAGAGCTACCGCGTCAACATGTAACGCGCATGTTATGAAACTATGCACGTTACAAAATAATTTTTTTCCTCTTGGAAGAATGAGCAACTTTCGCAAAACGAAATTGTGGGTTCAACTTACGTGTCGATAGTGAATCATTTTTAATCAAGCAGCTTTAATGAATCGACTGTAGGGTTTATTTCTTGACCCTTCAATAAAATTTGTTGGCGATTTTCGAATATTTTCCGCCATGTTTTTATAAGTATAGAAAATTTAAAAAGAAATGAAAGTTTTTGCTTGACCTAGATTTGTAACTTGGTCAAGGTAAGTCAAATTTATTTTTCAGTGCGATAATTTTTCGGTTTTTCCTGATCATTGTTTGCAGGTTGCATTTAGTATTGACAATATAATTAATAAATTGGAAATAATTCGTTTTTTGTTATTTATTTAGTAATGCTAATATAGATAAATAATATAGATACATAGCGATTAAAATGAATTTTGCAAAAATGTCTTAATAAAACGGATGTGCTTCATTCTACTAATTTTAATATAAATTTCTTTTAGAGTTGTTGATTTTATAAAAATTGTATTTTGTTTTATTATTATTTACGTAAACGGAGTTAAATATTAAATTCTAAGTTCTATAGATTTGAACAATTTATATATACAAATCTCAGGCAACAATATTAATATTTTAACTGACCATTTTATAAATTTTTTAATATCTTTGTTGGTTTAAACATTTCGATGAGGTGTTTTTCATTCTATATATATATATATTTCAATCTACGAAACGATGTTAATTAAACTAAATTATCTAGTTTTTCCTATCAATATTTTATAACAATTAATTTTATACTTTTTGGCTCGGAGATTTTTTCAACATTTCGGATATAATACACACCAAAACATTTTATCACTTATTCTAAGTAGTCGTTCTTAAGTTTTATTCGCTTTGCAACCTAATTCTTTTATTTTTAATTAATTCACTTTCTATATTATATTTTCATGGTTTGATTTTATTTGGTTTCGGCTTAATCTAGAATTTTCTCGAGTCAATCTTTTGTAGACTTATTGACAAGGAGTATTTAGTTTGTGGTCGGTATAAATGTTCGATCGAGCAGCTCTTGGGCGAGAAAATTGTCTATATTCGTTTTGTTTTCTAAATATGTGCACTTAACTTATAATTTGAGATAATAAAATCCCATTTTGAATCATGAATTGGCAGACCAAAAGCATCGATTTCGCTCCAATAATACGAAAAGGTATTTTGTATAAACCTTGTGTTGTTATTATAAGGTTATATCGGCAATGTTATGCATATAAAAATAGTTTGGTTCGATTATTTATTTATTTCAGCAAGGAAAGGATTTCAATCAACTCAAGCAGATGATAAGTATTTGGAGTAATATTTAATGTTATACAATATTTAGCATATATAATTTTTAAAGTCTAGTTATTTCATCAACAAAAAACAACAAATTATTTAGCCCGTTTTTATACTTACGATAAAAAATGGGTTTAGACTAAAAAAGTGTATTAATCACTTGCGCAGTTTGTTGAATCTTCAACTGCTGAAGAATAGCAATTGCTCGAAACACTATGCTGGAAATACTATGCCCGTATAACACGTTGTTTTATAAAATACAAAATGTGATCGCATCTAGAAACGCAAAAGTTTATTGAAGAAAGTTTAACTATGGCAGAACGGGCCAACTAAGCTTATTGTATTGTTTTGTGTAATTTTCTCCTTAAAATCCTATATTTCCCTTAAGCAATTTATTTTTCCAAATTTTCCCGATTATTTAAAGTAAGGTAAGTAATAGTAGCTAAGTACTTACAACAATAATATTAATAAATTTAAAAAAAATTGCTCCATGTCAATTAGAAAAATGAAACATCATAAAATAATTCTTAACGAAAAACACAGTTCATTTGTCATATTTTATGCTTTTGGATTCGACGCAATATATGGAAGGTTGAAATAATATTTGTAATGTATTACAAACAGAAAACCAGGCATTAATAGCACAGAGAAATTTAAATCAATTATAAGAAGCATAAAACGAAATATTGGGTATAATAAAGTGGACCTGATATAAAAGGCAAATCATACTATCCTATTAATTAATTAAGAATCCCTTATTATTATTATTATTATGAGATATACATGCAAGTTCACGTAAGCAGTAAAAACTGCTACTCTAAAATTATTCATTCAATTAATTACCCCAAAATGGAGTAACCTCGGCTTATATAAATTAGTAAAACACGAATTATTTTATTCCCCACAAAAACGTGAAATCTTTTTCAATTACAGTTTTGAAACAGACTAATAACATAGTAAAATATTTAAAAATACAAAATTATTGCTAGGATACCTACAAAACGCAATTATATCTGCTACATAAACGTAATTATAGCTACAGCAATCATACTGGATTTAAGATTTATTTGATTCTTGAATAATTGCTCAGCTACAAATATCTCAACAAAACCATGTAATTTACGCAACGTAAATACATACTCTATGGTTACATGAAATGAAAAAGTTGTTACCTTCCGTTATGTTTTATAACAGACGTTTTTAATCGGCAGCATTTAACAAATCACAAAGTTTATTAGTTTCACCACTCCGAAATCTCTACGCATCGTTTTTAAAAACACTCAATATTTATTGAAAATATACTTATTAACATTGACGAGATATATAAACATCGATTGTCAAAGCAATAAAACTAACTCGACATTAAATAAAAACATGACAGTTTTTGTGAGGCTAGTTTTGAGCAACAGAGACTTATTCCTATAATTTTACTTGGGCTCATCCAATTGTCCGTCTTTTTGCTGGTCATTTTGAGCAATTTGTTGCCCAACAATGGCACCAAAATGATATTTCTTTGGCCCTACGAAGAAATAAATTGCCAATAATCGCTCCGAAAATACATAAATATAGAGGCGGTAGCTCCGGCAAATAAAGGGTACGCGATAATTGCAAAAAATTGATATGTTATTGCAGCAGACAACAAAAGTATGTGTGCAAAATTTAAAATTGCCATACAATGTATAATTGAGGATTGCCAAACAGGAATTCAGCAAATCGACTGGAGAGATTTATGTTGGCTCATTATAATTTCATTACTCGCTTTTTATTATTTTTGATTGGTATTTGCGGATACAAATTTCTTCTTTAACAATTATTTGAAGTAAAGTAAAATGTTTGATACAATAAAACAAAAAAAAGATTCCGGTACCGGGAATCGAACCCGAGCCTCCTGGGTGAAAGCCAGGTATCCTAGCCACTAGACCATACCGGATTCATGTTTACAAGGTATTATTGCTTGTATTTATACAAAATGTATTGTAAAAATATTAATACTTTTTAATAAATATTTTGTGTGGAATTTCATTCATTAAGAACCCAACGGCTATAAAACCTCCATGATTTATTTGTATTCACTCAAAACTATTCATTTACATGGTCCTTATTTCTTGCAAGCTATGCAACCAAATATACAGAATGCTAAATCTACCATTTGGCTGCTGTTAAGAATTATGTTATTGGTAATTATATTCAAGATTTCATGTTGCCACAAGAAAAAATTGCATCAAAAGAAGAAACGTTGATATCGTATTGTGCCACAAGAAAATAACGTGAATTAAATTTGTGCATTTATAGCTTGACCAAAATGTCATCTATTGACAATTATTAATTAATATTGCTATTTCCCATTAAATTTAAATAATGATGTTTTTTAAGTTTAGATATGTAAAGTATATGAGGCTCATTAGTGTCAGATATAATTTTTCTTGAGCTACAGAACATTTATAAAGCAAAGAAGCAAAATTCGCAATTTTATTTATTTTTTTTAATGCGCAGTAAAATCAGTACAAAAAAAGACTACTTTCTAAGTTTTCCTAATATCCAGTCTAGATAAGCATCTACTCTTGTATAAACGCCCGGCCAACCTTCAACTCCACAGGGAAACCTTCCGTAAGAAACTACGCCAATTTGTTCCCAATTCGCGCTCTTGTTTACGTTGTAATGCATTAAAGGACCTCCACTATCTCCTTTGCACGTATCCTTTCCTTTAGTTCCTCCAGCACACAATTGCTTTTCGGTTATTTGATTCCCAGTTGGCTTATATATCGTGCTACATTCATTATTGGACTTCGCATTAACTTGAACCTTTAGTTTTACTTGGCTGTTCTTCAAATTTTCAGTCACTCCCCAGCCTGCAGCTATTAATCCAATTTCAGAGTAATCTGTAGTTTTATTTTCCTCCGGTAAGCATATCGGCTTCACGTAATCTAAATAAAACCAATTAATGTTTACAAAATGAACATCAGTTATGTATGAATGACAAGCTAAAAAGAATTAAATGTAATACTTAATATAGTTACAGAAAAATGCGTTTTCAATGACTTATTGAAAATATTTATATCAAAGTACATTAAATTTAACATTTCGTTTCATAAAAGCCTATAATTTGGGAAATTTAGTCTCATGTCTCATAATAATAATTATTAGATTTTGTTGGATTTGCGAGGAAATTGCCAGTAATGCAAATGATTAACTTATTTGTACTTTACGCAAATCTTGATGATGAATAGCTTAAAATAGCGTGAGAATAAAAGATAGGTTGCATAAAAGATTAGATTGGTAGATTTGTTTTCTACATTTTGAATAAAGATACTGGAATAACGAAACAGTTTAATTCTAAATTCAACAAATCTACAACTAATTCTTCTAAATACGTACTATTAAATTAAATGATATTTTATCTAAAATATTTTACATTTTCTCTACCAAGTGAAGTTTAGTAGATATTCAAGTATAGTGGCATCAAAAATATGAATATTATGGTATGTTTTGGATATTGGAAAGAGTGAAGGAGCAAGATAAATAGTAATGCAATTACTTTTGAGCTATCGTAAGCTCAAATGAAGCTCCTATATCCAAATTAAATAGCAGAAACAATTTTTAATTTTGGTGCAATAGCTTTTGCATCCATTCAGCAAGATTCCAACCAAAACACGTCATTAGATCTGTCAAAAATCTATCGATAAAATTTTTTCAGGGACGCAAAATCTTTCTCATTATATGAAAACAATGATATAAAAAACCCTTGAAGTCAATTGAAGACTTAATTTAATACTAATGAGCTCAATCCTTACATACCAATGATAAAAATTTCTTTCATAGATAATATTGAAAGCGTTAAATACAAAAAAGCCTACATAATCGAACTAATTGAATTCAAATCCAAAACAAATTATAAACAACGCAACAATTATACCTTTAGACAACACGTCGCTCTATATAAAAATCCTTATAAATTTAATAACAGACAAATTGTAATAAAAATAGCCGGATGTTACAAAAAAGAAAAAAAACTGATTAAGGCAAAGTCGGTAACCGCAATCACATGCTGTTTTGGTTTTACCAGACAAATACTTTTCCAATATCAATAACTAATTATATTTTACTAGCTTATCTTCTAGTATGTAGGTGCTTTTAGCGTTAGATTAAAACTTATTTTTGAACTATTAAACTTCATATTGTAGAGAATATTTAATGTATTTTCGATTACAAGTTCATTGGAGTTTTGATTTAATAGTATGTAATTAGGATATCTTACTGTCGAAGTAATTAACTAACCTGTATAATTTACACTGATTGATAACCTGACCAAAGCAATGTCATGAAATTGATTTTTATCCGCTGGATTATATTCCTCATGAGGCAAAATTTCTTCCACTGGTACATCAATCGGTTTATCCGCACATTGTTTCTCGCCATTTAATTCGTATTCGATGCAATCCTTCTCTTTCTTTGTGTCATATTCACCTAACCTGACTGATACTCTAAAACGAAAAAAAAACGTGCAATTCTCAATAAGGGAAATACCCAAAGCAGTCTACCTACAGTTTTAAACGCTTAGTAGACGGATATTTGACACAATGCGCAGCAGTCAAAATGTACCTGTCGTTTATAAGGGTACCTCCACATAAATAGTCTTGTTTCCCGTCGGCTAAAAAAAACCATACATCATTAATTTATTCCACACAAAGTAGAATTCATGTATATAAGCCCTTGTTTAGTAACAATGAAGCTACCAAAACTCCAGCATATTAATTATTAATTATTTCTACATCCGCTAGTGAAGTTTTCGCATTTCAAACCACATCCTTGTTGATTTAATGATTGGTATGATTGTAGAGATTATGACTATACCTTTTTCATAATACAATAGAGCCATCCATGGAAATTCATCTAGTTCTGTAGCTACCCCTCCAAAGATCTTATCTTCGAAACCAGTGCCGCAAACGGTTCTCAGAGGTAATAATTTTCTTGGTTCTCCTGAATTAATACATTGTTATGTTTGTCATTTTTAACATCTAATACCTCACCTGATTGGTCAGGAGTATTTCTATCAAGAAGATCGTTTCCCGAATAGATTGGACAGCAAACTTTTGGGTCATTCCCATCAAATCCGCAATGTAATCCTTTGATGTAATTAAGATCCTCCAAAGATCTCGGGGACTTTCGAAGTATATTAATAACAGGATTGCATTGCTTCACTTTAATGCATCTACCATCGGGCACCGACGGCTTTGAACAACTTTCTTCATAGTAATATTCTGAAAATTTTCCAACTCTATTTTCATAACTTCGAAGCTTGCATCCGCAACACAAACCAGAATATTTTCCCAAAACCAAATCAATAAATAATAATTGTAATGATGAAGGCTATAAGAAAGGTCAAGAATCTTCACTTTTTTCTTATTAACACGTTGAAATGCGTCAACACGGTAATCCCAACGAATAAATTTAAACATGTAATTTCGAAACGAGTAATTGGGTAGTTATGTGTGACTATAGCATTGCATTAGGTGCCTAACACGAAGAATCGTTAGAACTCGTGCAGTTATTGCGGAAAGGTCGTTAAAATTTTCGCCAAGCAAAGAAGAAGCTTCTACTTACGTGATAAACTGCTTTTAAATAAACAAACTAAAATGCAGCCCAAGGCTACAGAAGCAACGTTATAGCGCATCACTGATGGTCATTTGAAGACACATACGTACAACGAAACTAGAGAATAACTGTCATAAGAGACTTGCTAACCGTGAAGTAAACACTACTCAGTTTAATGTATGATAACCCTTGCTCCGCGGCATGTCATAATATATAGACTGGATATTTTGCAGCTTGCCATTTCTAAGTGATGTCATAATTTTTCAATATCGTGGTACATTTTAAAATTGGGGCTCCGGAATTGCGGTTGTAGTTGTGGTTCTTGAAAATGCCAATGCTTTAAAAAAATTTAATCGCCAACTATTTGTATAATTGTTGATAACGTATAAATGTTACAACATGCAATTTAATATATAAATCACATCTTTACGTTAGCATTTTAAATGCATGCAGGAATTGTCACAAGTTATCAAACTTAATTCAGCAATTAGTTTTCTGTACGTTGCTCATTTGAGGAATCTAAAATTGGAGGTAAAACGTGACTGATTAAATATATTGTTCTATAATGTTATGAAAAACCAATATCTAATCTTCGCGCTCATTTAACTAGGGAAATTCTCTGGACTATTTAAATCAGATATGCTCATATGAACTAGTTTCATATCGTAAATGATTTTAAAGACTAATGTCTCATTTGATATATTTGACTCGATTTCTTAATGAGAAGTAGCACTTCAAATGCTTCTTCGTTTAATCAGCAATAGAGAGTTTTGTTAAACTTTACCTTTATTTCGTAGTTTCAAACCTAGAATTAAGCATTTATACTTAGCCAATGTCCTAATGTTTAAATGAAAGGAAAGACAATTTCGTGAAGGCTAAATTAATGTCTTAATTTATTACATTTATTTAATATAATTGTAATGTAAATTGAATGCATGATGGTAACCAGCTAATAACAATTTGAATTTGTAGCAATTTAGTGTAACCAAAGTAGTTTTTTAAACAATACCCCATTTGCTTAGGCTAACAAGTTGCTTAAGTAAAATCCTGTTTAAGAATATCAATTGCAAACAATGTTTCGTTAATTTCAATTCGCAACGTTACTAATTTAAAAAAATTGTGCATATCCAAAGAACTTACCATTGCAAATTAAATAAAGGAGACTTTATTTACTGACTAGCCGATTTACTAAGCATTACTAAGCATTCTTGCAGCACAAGTTCCGGGATAGAAAAACCTACACAGCATAAAAAGCCACTTCAAATAGTACTCAAGAAATGTTGGAAAATCCGATCTTGAAATCTACTTATATAATTGTTTACTTAGATAAAATATTAATTTTCTGAGTTGTCATTTATTTCTATTCATAGCACTTCGTAATAGAGAAATGTTACAGAGGAACTTAAAAGAAACGCTGGTTATCAAAATCAAAATGAAACTTTTTATTTATAAACATGAAATGAAAAATGAAAAGCCTGGGAAAATCGTAACAAGCAGAAATTCTACGGTTCAACAGAAGCTTCTTAGCGCTAATTGTGTGTATAATGTCAATATATCATGGTTTAACGTTGTCACGTATCCAATCGACGTAATCTGCAACTTTCGTATAAACACTAGGCCAGGTACATTCGTTTATACCGAAGGAATAAATTCCATATAAAATCCAATGGTAATCTTCTCCAGAGGCCATCAAAGGTCCTCCGCTATCACTTGTGCAAAATGTAGAAGATGCAAAGTTTTCTGCGCACATTAAATTATTTGGTATATTTAATTTTAGCTTTTCTTTACATTCTTGATTATCAAGCGCTTTCAGCTGCAACATAAGATATTACTTTAAATATAATAACTTAACTGTAAAAATATGGCATAAAAAATGAGAAAAACATACATTTGTTTAGCTATTCGCTTATTTATAAGTTTTGGGAAGGTATAATAGGTCAAAATAAAATTGTACCTAACTTCTAATTAAGAATATTACCACACTAGAGAATATTTGTGTTTGCATTATTCTTAAATTTACAAGGACAAATGTTAGCTGAATGTATTCTAATTGCGAAATGCGGCGAAGAGGTTAGAGATGATAAGTAAAAGCATAATTTATTCTTACAAGAAGACATTTTTACCTGGCTCTGTAATTTAATATCGCTCAATGTTCCATTCCATCCCGAAATTGTCAACTTCTTATGAATTAAATTTTTCGACGGTTCATTTTCAGGAATCGGCAAACAAATAGGCTGAACAAACTCTAAAAAATACCATCATAGTGAATATAAAACTTCAACACCATCAAAGATTAACTACCATTAGCTTCAACCTTCTTTCTCAGCCTCACTAAAGCAATGTCAATATCGCCGCTTTCATGAGAGATAAATGATTCCACGGGAATATCTTGATGGAACTCATTACACTGCTTGTCCCCATCTATTTCCATACAGTCCATATTCGTTCGTAAATTGTACTCTCCCAGCCGCACTGAAAGTCTAAAATCTTTAACTCTTAAGCTCTTATGAAATTTTAAGCGTTAGGTACTTACAAGGTGTTACTAGCGCAATGTGCAGCAGTCAAGATGTACCGATCGTTTATTAAAACTCCTCCACATTTAAAAGTCTTGCCTTTCTCCGTCTGATACTCCAGCAATGCCATCCAAGGAAAATCATAAATATCGGCTTTGATGCCTTTTATAATAGCGTCTTGTACTAATTCACCGCAATTAGGCTTCACAGGGATCAACGTTTTGACTTTTGCCATGCCATTACTTTGGACAGTATTTACATCTGATTTTTGCTGAATGCCTGCTCTCTTATTGTCGTTCGATATCCATTGTAACGGGCAGCACATAGTGACATTATTTTCTCGTTCTAAATTACAACGGGATTGAATCAAATATTGGACTTCATCTTTCGTTAAATTTGTTGAAGTGACATAAGACATCAGTGCTTTGCATTTGTTGGGATCTATACAAACTCCTTCTTCCTTCAAAGGAGTTATGCAAGGCATAACTGAAACACCAGAGCTGTAATATAGATAGTCAATACAAACACTTTTTACTTACGAATTTTTGATGCAACTCCTTGTATAATTAAAGAAGCACAAAACCCGAGCAGCACTGATACTTTCGTCATTGTTCATCAATAAATTAGTTTTCAATGTGTTGCTTTGGTATCAACAAAATAGCTTAACGGAAGTAATCGTATAAAGGTATCTCAAGATTTTAGTTACAAGGTTACTTTGCTTATTTACAGGAACTTGCGGTAATTATTTTTAAGTGGACACATCTCGTATCTCGGCTTTAAATGTGCCGGAATTGGAATAGATTGCGATTGCCTGCCTACGTTGTATTTGTATCGTTTCTTTGGCCACAAACGACGTTAAGGAATTTCCCCTTAAAAATCGTGATGCAGATATATGCTGTCCTAAAGTCAACAGGGACAAATAAAAAATTATGAAATCACATAAAAACGATTCTCTCAGAAAATACCTGAACTAATGAAAGGACTACTAAACCCGCACTATTCTCTCTCGCCAGGCTCAACTCTGCCTAATAACAATTCGGTATTAAACTGGAAGCGATAAAGTGTACCTGCTAATTTGTTTTGGTGTCTGGTAACTATATAGATTTAGGTCATATAAGAGTAAATGATATGACAGTCGTTAAACAGGTTCTTTAAAAAAAGTGTGCAGTTAGAATTGAAAGCTTGCTTTTCATAAATAAATTTATGAAGCATTTTGTCAGACTGTGTTAGTTGCTCATGTACCCAGCATAATAATAATTCGAAGTAAAAGTAAAAGTTTTCGATCGCTATATTTATAATAAAAACACATGCTGGATGGTCGATGCTGTTTATTCAGTCCATATAACTTAAAACTATGTATATTCTTGTTCCACAAGTTTATAATTCAACAAAATTCCAATCACTTAGCAATCACTTCGATCATTTACAATAGGCAATTCACTATTTCTTCGACAAAAAAATCGCCTTGGCAATTCTTCGGCATATAAACGATTGCTTGTTACCGATTTAAATGTTTCTTTGCAGGTACAACAAGATACTATTGACAATCTACAATAAATCCAAACTTAAGTTTGAGATAGACTTTACAAACGAACTACCTTCGCGCTATTTCCAATTTGAAGACGATAGGCACCTTATTTGTGGTCGAGACACACCGTACAACAGTTAGCTTATTGTTTTCTAGTGTATTTGTAACTCATTGGCAAACAACTGACTGAAAAAGTCTAACGAACTACCGACTACCGGAAAAATATTTTGATGTTCGAAATAAATGTTCACCAGTGGCACTATTGACAATAAATTGGTTGAAGTGATCACTTTGTCAACTCAACGAAACAAGTAATCAAAGCTGTTGAAACGTCTTATTGCTTAAGGTGTTAATGTTGGTAATTCTTTTAGTTTTGTACGAACAACTTTAGTTCAAATATATTTCGGTTGTTTTCTCTCCAAGTTCTTTGCTCTTGTAATTTTTTTCCAGTGGGCTGCCGCTGCCACACCACTTGTGGCCAATTGTCGGTAATCATTTTGTCTATGGTCTGCGGTATGGGTTCTTAGATTCTCATGATGTTTTTGATTGGTTCGTTTCGTACTCTTCCTAGCCGCGACTTTCGAAGAGATCTACTGATTGCATTTGTGTCCTATGACTCAACCATATTTTTCCCTCTTATTCTGTTTTTATGTTTTGGGACTAATACGAATACTTATTTATGGTCTCTCTCTATCATAATCAATCGGTTTACAGCAAATCTTTCTTCGGTTTTTCCTAACATTGTTCGCGACTATGCTGTTGTCTGTCATCGTCATTATCAGATAGGTATGCTCAGTGCAGATTGATACCTAAACATTTCAATGATTAACTGAGAATTTGATGAATGCCTGCTTCAGAAATGATATTTTCTTGGCTTTTTAGTGGCACTCTTCTAATACCATTTTTAAGGTGTCAAAACTCGAAAGATCGAAGAGCATCATCTTCAAGAGATTTGTGTCCCAAACAGAAATATTGCACACGTTCTTATTGTGGAATATGAAAGAAATAAATCATTATAAATTCCGTCCAAGCAATGTTATATTTAACGAGTGTCCATCTTTTAGTTAAAAGGGTAATAATCGTACGCTCTTCATTTTTCATTAATTCAGACATTTATATATATATATATATAACTCTATCAACCGCAAATGTACAATTATAACGTAACTGAGTTATTGTTCAAGGCCTAAAATATTTTACTGTATTATTTTTATCGCTATCAATTTTGTGGTTTTGTCATAGTTCTTGAAGTGGACATGACAGTTAGTTAAGTGATTAAGATTAGTACATGTTGATTCCTAGAGTTTATTAGTTTTTAAAAGGTGGTTGAAGTCAATGAACTTAAGTTGCAGCAAAAAGAGATATGTTTTTATGTTATCGAGGCTAATGTGCTATTATAAACATTTCCATGTCATCGGTTAATGTAGAAAACACTAGCTTTATGCCATTGTTTGAAAGAACGAAAATATTACCAGTTGTAAAAAATAGCTGCAGTTATATTGCAAATTTCGCTAGAACCAATTTGATGGTTTTTGTGTCAAGGAAATGCCCAAATAGAACAATAATTTCGACTTGTTTTGTGTACAAATCCGAAAAAATTGTGCAAGTCAGTTCCCATTGTCTAGGAGATTTACAATTGTAAATCCTACGTCTCCCGATTATTGTGCAATTTCAGCATGACATTTTAAAATTTACAGATAACCATGCGTTTATATTTTTTGGCCAATTTTCGTCAAAGTATTCAAAAATAGTTATAAATAAATAACAAAGTACCATTTATAACAAAGCTTCACTAAAATTTTAAAACTATACAAACACGCGCCTAACATTAATTTGTTTTGGTTCCTTTTCCACCAATTACTCTAATTCTGACTGCTTTTTTTCACTATCAGAGCAGCTTAGAGAGAGAGAGAGAGAGAGAGAGAGATAGAGATAAATACTTCCTGTTACAACTAATCATGGTAACAATAATTATTTGATTTAAATACAATTACTGCTTTAACTTTAGTACCTTACACCTTTTATTTTACATTTCAAACAAGTGACTGCAGAAAATGATGTAACTGATAAAATCATTAGAAGACATATCATATTGACCCAAATTATGACATCTTTCTTTTGGTTAAAAAAACTTTGCAAATATAAAATGCAAATGAGTAAACATATTAAACAGCCATAAAAATTCCTGATAGTCAATTTTAACAATTTGATTAATTGGCTTAACTTTGATCAAACATTGTAGAGATTACTGTATTCAAATAAAATACAGAAAGGTATAAGCTGATGGCAAACATCATCCCTCTTAAAATGTAGTACAATTCAAAATTTCCAGAAATAAAACAATATGAATTGAAAAAAACCTGTATTCAAAAAAATATAAAGCACATACAACAATGAGCAATAATTTCAGCTTACAATTAAAATTGCACATGCACAAGTGATGTATGAAACAAGTAGCAGCAATAAATCAAATACTATATTATAATGTAATGTAAATATGATATATAAAATAGGAATGTTCATTTTTCAAAAGATGCACAAAAATATGTTGCATATCTTAGTTATCTGTTTTGTACATAATTTGAGCAGAATGGAATATTGTCATAATACCCTGATTTAATGAAGTAGGAACACTTGTACAAATGTATAACTGGAAGGTGTCAAAACAAATGTATAAAGTATACATATGGCACCATAATTAGTAAAATATATAATTTATTCAAACACATTTAAATAGTGATACCTATTTTTAACATTAACAAGAGAAAATAGAAACATGATATATTGTGTGCCTAATAGGGGCAATCACATACTAATTCAATATGCATCTTCTACTGTTTTTGCAACCATGCTTTACATTATTAATTTGACGCATTTATTTTGTGTAAAATATATGGCATTGACATGCAAATATTTCAATAGATAGAATATTCATATTTCAAAGTAACACTATATTATAAAACTGGCAAAACCGTGTTTTAACTGGAATGTTTTTGAGATTCAATTTGATTAATACAAATTAAAAATCAGCTTTCCCATTCCAGTGCTATAATTTTTAAAGCATTGCCCTTTGTTTCAATCTTACACAATTATTATAACAATAAATATTTTTAGTAGTTAGAGAGAGATACATCTAAATTAACAAAATTATTATAAAAATCTACAATAAAAAAAAGACTTGTTAATTTGAAACACACCAATTATAGGCATTCTTGAACATGCGTTGCCAAGGAGCATTTGAATACTGACTCCAATTTGGATATTTATATGGCAGCTGATACATTTCGTAACACCTCTCTGGATGAGGCATCATAGCTAAGTGTCTGCCGTCTGGAGAACACACTCCAGCTATTCCAGCCAGGCTTCCATTGGGATTCATAGGATAGCTCTCAGTTGGTCTGCATTTATCATCTACAAACCTTAGCGCAACATGATTTTCGTTTACCTCTTTCAGTACATCTTCACATCTAAAGGTAAATCTGCCCTCTCCATGAGCTATCCACACACCCATAACTGAGCCCCACATGTCTTTTAACATTATAGATTTAGAATATTCAATTTCTACAGTAGAATAACGACATTCAAAACGTTGTGATAAATTAGGGACCAAAAGAATATCTGGTTGTGCATATTCTTCTACTGGAGTACCCACCCAACCCAATAAAGCCATGAGTTGACAACCGTTACATACGCCCAAACTAAATGTGTCAGGTCTGTCACGGAAGTGCTTAAATTGTTTTTGAAGAGATTCGTTAAATAAAATACTGCCAGCCCAACCCCTTGCAGAGCCAAGAACATCGGCATAACTAAAACCTCCAGGAAATATAATTCCTCTAAATTGATCCAAAGTTACAGTTCCATCCAACAAATCTTGCATGGTGACGTCCCAGACTTTAAAACCTGCCTTTACAAATGCTGCTGCCATTTCACGATCACCATTGGATCCTTCTTCTCTAATAACTGCAACTTTAATCTCCATTGTAACAAAGTGTTCTTCATCCGGATCAAAAGTTAAGTTATATTTTGGGCCAGTACGTAGGGTTAAGCTATCGTATTCGGCATTTGCAATGTCTGATATAACTTGGTATTTCTCAAGTAAGTAACTGGTTTCTTCCCACATTGCATATAGCGGAAATATTGTAGTTTCATAGCTCGAATTACTAAGCTTGATGGCTATCCTCGAATGCACTCCATATCCATCACTGTGCCCTATATTGTATACTGTTGTATTGTATTTCTGAAAATGATATCCAAAGTAAAAATTTTAATCTTCGAGTATCACTAAATAAGTTTTGCATACAAATGATGATATGGAAATATCTACCCCATGCATCAATATGCAATCTGAACTGCGGCAGAGCATACAAAACTGCAAACCCTATAGTTTACTAATGAAAATGTAGAAAATTTATCGGCAAACTATTTAAATGTCATAATAGTGCACTATCAAATTAATAAATGTATACCAAATCTGTCAACAATTTAGAATTTCATTTTAGTTTGAGAAAGGCTAGCAACAGTTTACTTATTACATATATTCTAACTTACCTCGAACACTGCAAGACAATGCGCAACATCCTTTTCTAATACTTCTAAAACCCAACCAACTTCTTCAGAAAACAGTATTGGTACTCCAAAATCTTTCTTGAAACTAATATCTACATCAAGTCCACCCAGACCACCGAAGCTCATTTCCAACAAGCAAATTATGAGTCCTCCATCACTTATATCATGCCCTGCTAAAATTGCACCATCTTTTATAAGCTCTTGTGTAGCGTTGAAAGCGTTCTTTAAATCTTCTACGCTTTCTACATCTGGAACATCATTGCTTAATTGTTTATAGCTTTGAGCTAGAGCAGAACCACCCAATCTGCAATGACCTTTGGACAAGTCGACATGCAATAGGACCCCTTTTTCTTTCATTGCTGGTGCTTTTAAATCAGGAGTTACTACTTTTCGTACATCAATACAAGGGGCATATGCAGACACAACTAGAGCACCCGGGGCTTTCACAGTTGTTTCCCCCATTCTAGCTGCCATACTTAGAGAGTCTTTGCCTCCATCAATAGCAATACCCAATTCTGACATGATCTTGCACATCGCTGCACAAGTATCATACAGTGCAGCTCCTTCCCCTTCGAGTTTGGCAGGCCACATCCAATTCGCACTGCATTTCACATCTTTAAGTTCCGTTATTGGAGCAAAAACTAAATTGCTTAATGCTTCGGCTACAGTCATCCTAGCACCTGCTTCATTGCTTAGGAGTCCTTTAATTGGTTGCTCGCCTATGGAAGATGCTACACCTTCCTGTTAACAATATACCAGTATTAATATCGAACAAGTACATATTGGGTTGTTCGGAAAGATTGCTCGCTTAATTGATTAGTTCACCTTTTCTCACTTTTTATGACGTAGATTCTCTTCAAACACTATCACAACTTTCTCCTACCTCTTTTTTAAACTGTTTACGATTGTTTACTTATGTTCTTCTTGTCGTCGTGAGTGGTTATAATGTTTTAAAATGTGGAAAACATGAATGAAATAGAACATTTTAGGCATATTTTGCTGTTTTATTTCTGAAAAGGTAGAATGGCTGCTGCCGAAGCCAGCTAAAAAATAAACTGCGTATAAAGAAAACAGACAAAAAGAATGAGTTTGTCCACTTTCCCATAACATAAGCTACCAAATCAGGACAGCCAAAAGAAATTGTTTCCAAGGAAGCAACAGACTTAATTATTGTTAATCCCCGCATATGAGTTAAGGAAATAGCTGAAAGTATCTAGAAGTCAGTGTAAACCTTTCACGGCATTATAAAAGAGCTTGGATTTGTGAGTAAACTCGATATGTGGGTGCCTCACCCTCTCACTGAGGCCCACCTCCTGAATCTGACATCTGCAATAATCTCAGAATCAGGACACTATTTCGTATAAAGTGGATTTTTTACAATTTGACGTGTAAGGGATCGTGGGTAAAACCTGATAAGCCCCTCCATTCATCTCTAGAAACGGCCTTCACCTCAGGAAGGTAATGTTGTTGATTTGGTAGGATATCAAAGGAGTAGTCTTTTACGAGCTTCTCTCAACAAATCAAACAATGAATGCAGACTATTATATTGCACAATTAGATAGATTGACGGCGGCATTAGAAGAAAAATCAGGGTAATACCACCTTTCACCATGACAACTCACGCCCTCTCACAGCCTTATGGACCAGTCAGGAACTGTTGGAGCTTGGATAAGAAGTTTTACCCCACTCACTGTACTTCCCAGACATCGCCCCATCCGACAATTACCTGTTTCGCAGTCTGAGCAACTACTTGATGGGATTGGAGTTCCAAAATGACACGGAAGTGAAAAACGATGTTCAGTGCTTTTTTTCAGAAAAATCTCGCGAGTTTTGTGAGAGCGGAATTAAACAGCTCCCAGAAAGGTGGGAAACGGTTATAAAAATAGGAGGATATTACATAATTGATCAAACAATTGGTTTGATGCAAATGCAAATGCAAATAAACGAACGAACTTTCCGAACAACTCAATATAAACAAAACATATAGGTCTTTAAGCTTTTATAAATTGATTTTATAAACCCATTGAATTCCCTAACTTACTAGTTGAGCTTTGAGTTAACTACTTGTTTCACTTAAATGACATATTTGTTTGAGAGAAATGTGAAGAGGTGTGTAAGTACTTACATAACTAAAATAGGATAAAGCAGTCACTGCAACATCAGCTAATGGTGTATGAAGAGGCCCAACACATTGTTGTTGTGCAACAAGTCCTGTGACACATCGGTCTACTTTATTTGTTAAATATCTTTTGGAACAGACTGAAGGTAATCGTAGAACATGCATTAATGACCTAACAATTGACACATTTTCGGAATACTCCAGCGGTTTCAACACTCTTGGTACTCTCTTAAGTTGAAATACCTTTCTGGGCATTTTCCCTAGAAGAATATTTTTGAGTTGTTGGTTAAAAACACAATATTTTGCAGTAGTACAAACCTAATACATGATCCAATTCCAAATCGAAAGGAACCACTTTTTCTTCATCATCTAAAGTTAACACAACTTTGCCTGTGCCTGTTACTTCCCCCACAAAGTTAACAGGACATCTTTCTCTCAGACAAATATCTTTCAATACTCTCATATCCTCCATGCTGCACAATAAAGCATTACTTTCTTGATATTCAGCACCCCAAAGCTCAAGGGCATTAATTGTAGGATCACCTAATTCAAATTTACTAGCATAAATTATTCCTCCAGCAGGTTCAACTAACTCTTTTAGCACATTTCCATTACCACCGGCTCCTTGATCATGAATACTTAAAATTGGGTTTTTCTGTCCCATTTCCAGGCAAGCCCTTACAACCCGATTTAATTTTTGCTCCATTTCCGGGTCTCCTCTCTGAACTGCATTGAAATCCAATTCAGCTTTATTGTCACCCTGAACTTCTACAGAACTAGCAGAACCCCCTCCAACTCCAATTCTATAAACGGGCCCTCCAATTTTCACTATTTGATGACCCTTTTTAGGAATACATTTATTTACCATATCCGCTTCCATATAACCAATGCCACCACTAAACATAATTGGTTTAATCCACTCTCTCCTCTCTCCATTAGGAGTCGTAAGGCCAAAACTTCTGACAAATCCAGATATTAAAGGCTCTCCAAATTTATTACCATAATCAGATGCTCCATTACTTGCTTCAATTAAAATTTCTAATGGTTTGGCAAAATTATCAGGGTATTCAAATTTTTCTTCTGAATCCTTTAGCTTTCCCACTGTTAAAAATAGAATGTATGATCACAATGTAATAATTTTAATATTAGAATGTTTTATGTATGATCACACTGTAATAACTTTAATATTAGAATATTTTATCTAAGTACAAGTACATTAATGTATATTGTGCAAAGGGAGAATATTTTAGGGAATGCATTAATATCATATTGAATTGAAAGTCAGCATAAGCATTACAAATTCTAAAAACCACAAACATATAAGTAAATTTTAAAAAGCAATACTTTCTTAATGTCGAATAAATTTAAATATTCTATTTTAATTGCACCTTGCACCAATAAAATGTGGTATGAATGAAAATTAATAAAAATGTGATGTCTGTACACTTAAAATTATTTTATATACATTTCTATTTGTTTTGTAATGCGTTATATATTGTAAGAAAACCTGTACAATTTCAAATATTTTATCGATTATTTTACTCAAAAATGTACCATCATCCATCCATATTATAAAATTAGTAAAACTGGGCCAATAGATAATATAATGACTACAGCAGAGTATTGGGTTTGTAGGCCTCTGAAGGTAGATTATTTTAACAAAACAAGATATTATGAAACTTACACGGTAAATGCAAATTTCCTACACAGTATCCAGCTGTTCCCGCAATGCAGTAACCACCTCTACCTACAGACTGAATATCTCTTATACGTCCTCCAGTGCCAGTGGTGGCTCCACTGAATGGTGCAACACCTGTTGGGAAATTATGTGTTTCTGCTGTAAAAATAATGTTGGATTCATTATTTTCAGACGGCTTCAATTCGCAAGGGCGTCCAGGTTCTACCGGTTTCAAACTTTGATGTGTGAATCCTTTTATGGCACTACTGTTGTCACTAAATTTAATAACATTATTAGAATTCGTATGCTCTTGAGTTTCCATAACCATTTCAATGAGAGATTTTTTTTGTGCAACACCGTCAATAACAAGTTCTCCTTTAAAGAACCAATGCCGACTGTGCTCACTATTTGATTGGGCTAAATCAAAACATTCAACACTAGTAGGATTACGTTTTAAAACCTCTTGAAACAAGTTGGTGTAGTATTCTAAATCTGCTTCGTCAAAAGCAAGACCCAATTCTTGGTCAATTTCTTTCAGAGCATCTTTACCGCGATTTAATACATCAATTATCTTAAAATCCTCTTTCTTTTCAGCTAAATTTTCGTTGAAACTTTTTATAGGAATGTTTTCTTCGGTGTATAGACATTCGGTCATTCGATCACATAAACACGAAACAATCTTAGTTTGCATTTCTTCATCTATCCGTTTTCTTAGGTAAATTATGTATCTTGTTGCAACTTCGAACCTAACAACATTGTTGATGCCAAGTGACTTGCAAATAGCGACGGCATTCGTAGACTTCGATGTGGAAAAATTAAATCTAGGCCCTACTTCAAACAAGAAAGTCTCCCCTTCAATTTCTTCCAAAGCAGTTTGCTCTTTTAAATTCCCAGGAAAATATGGATCGCTTAAAAGCCACTTGATCTTTTTTAAATTTTCATCACTTAAGTTACCTTCAATTTCAATATAGTAAACTGCTTCAGAATCTAAATGCGTTGCTTCCGGACATAAGTGTTTGAATTTTCTATATATTTGCACTTCTTTAGCTACATCGTATGCTGGACAATTATACAGCCTTATAATTGATCGTTCCATGCTTTTACTAGAACAAGCAGGTATGGATTTGAAGTAAATATTACTGTATTATTTTACACGTGTTCATGGAAATATATCTAAATTATTTTTTATATGTAAATGTAAAAAAATATATTTGAACAGAATTTTTCTATATTACCTTACAGAGCCCCAGTTAACGACCTAACTGACAATAATATTTATTGTATAAAAATAGGTCTATTAATTTCTTAAGCGAGTGATGTACCTCTTTAATCGGAAGGGTTATCAAACGTGGTTTGTTATTATGTCTTTTGCCTCCACATACGTTTTTTCAATTTAATCGGTCGACGGTCTAGCCAGAACGCTCCATCTGTTAACGATTCGATGTGATGCATTGCAGTTGTAGATAGGTTTCTACTTACTTTATCAGTTTCATTTTCTATTCGACTTTCACATAACACATACCTGAATTGCTATAATTATTTTAATAAGTATTTTCTATCTATAACTAAAATCGAAACCCATTAACTTCTAAAAGACCTAATATATTACTGGATGGTGGAGCAAAACTTTTTCATTTATCTATTGAATGATTTCATGTGGCATTTCGCGAATTAATACATTCGTTACAAAATTATGCGAATGGGTATCCAGATCCAATTGTTGAAATAAAGGCTTTACGACAATGTATTGATATCGCTCTAAAGTGAGACAAGTCTGCAAACATGTGGAATTGTATGGTGGATTTCGCATAAGCCCTTAGAACATAAATTTGGAAACATGAGATGCAAACTAAGGAAGATGATGACGATCCCGAAATTATACAAAAAATTAGAGTCAAGTTGTTTCCATTGTGGTACGACAGGTCACATTCGAGCAAACTGTAAGTTCTGCAAGAAGTCTTAAGTCTCGATGAATAGCGGCAGAAACATGTCTTAAATATATAGTAATAACAGGATACTTTAGTTAGAGGCCAGAAGATTTTGTTTTATTCAACAGACAACTGTTATTGGAAATACCTTTTTGAAAAACTCAGAGAGCTAATATGATGCCATTTTAGAGTTACATGCCAAACAAGGAAAGTGAGTTTTTTGTCAACAGATGTGCAAGCTGCTTGGATCAAGAAAGACTCAAACGTCCGGTGGCACTCTCAGACTGATGGCATGGAAAGACTCTTAGCCAAAATAGTCTTTGAGAATCAACTAGAGATATTAAGTTGTCTATAATGACTTTTTGTTCTGCTGTTCAAGGGAACCGAGTGTTCCCTTGATCCAGGCCAAAGGGATTTTCGGTACATAAATTTCCATTGGACGTTATGTACTGATATCCCTAAAGAATGACAAATCTGGTGAAGATGAATATTACCCATGAATTTGTTTGAAACACCTGAGTATATTCTGCGAGAAGATAAGAACAATTCAAAATGCTTTGAGTAACTTAGCTGTGAATCAGGAATGCAAACATCTGACAATACGAAACAACCGTTTGGACTAAAGAGTCGCCAGAGGAATAATCGAGATGACTAGAGCACCAGTGTGAAAGAGTTGATCATGTATAAAAGTCGGCTAAATTGTTGGAATTAATGATTCAATGAAATTAGTGTATTTTTTCATCTAAAGAGAATGAGAACCTAGTTTCATCATTTCAAGTCAAATTGTTAGCCCTTTTTTTAAAGACAAACATTTTTAACTAATTCTAAAAAAAATAATAATTGGACTCTACAAGGTTAGTTGAAAATTTCGCAGAGTGAAGATTTTAATTTGTTGATAGACCTACAATTTCGACTGCATTCAAGGTCACCTGCTTTTAATGAACGCATCTGGAAATTTCAACTCGTTATGCCTTGTCAGTGTATTTTTATGACGCTTTGGTGTTAGACGTGTCAACAAAATTTAATCATGGAAAAAATTTAACAACGTACGGTAATAACATTTTTAGTGAATAAGAGTTTGAAGGCGATAGAAATTTATAGTGAAATGGCGAATGTGTTAGGGGATGCTGCTCCATGTAAAACAGTGGTCTGTAAGTGGGCATTAGAATTTAAACATGATCGCACAAGCCTAGAAAATGATCCTCGTTCAGGACGTCCAAAAAGTGTGACTAGTGAAAAAATTATTGATACCATTCATGATATTTTTATGAATGACAGAAAGTTAACCTTGAGTAAGGTTTCTGAGATCATGAATATCTCAACTGAGCGAGTACTTCATATTTTGAAAGATGTGCTAGGCCTCAGAAAGCTTCATGCACGATGGGTGCTGCAATTTCTTAAATTGTGATCAAAAACGACTTCGAGTGAATCTTTCTAAGAAACATTTGAACCTTTTTCAAAAAATAAAAAAGATTGTTTCGTTTCATCACTATGGATGAAGCCTGGGTGTACCACTATGATCTCAAGTAGCGACAACAAACCTGAAAGTGGACTGAGTCTGATTCATCAGCCCCAAAACATCAAAAATGGTCCAAATCATCCAAAAAGGTTATGGCATTTGTTTTCTGGGATGCAAAGGGCATTTTGTTGATCGATTATCTTCCAACCGGTATAGCCATAGTAGAAGAACCTGTTCGATAAGTTTAATACAAAAATTAAAGAAAAGAGACCTGGGTTGAAGAAGAAAAAGTTCCTTTTTCATTAAAATAACGCCCCAGCGCACAAATGTGTTCAAACAATGGCCAAATTGAACGATTTACGGTATGAATTGATCGAACATCCGCCTTACTCTCTCGATCTAGCCCCTTCGGACTTCCATCTATTTCCAAATTTAAAAAAATCTCTCCGTGGAAAGCGTTTTTCCTCAAATGAAGAAGTTATAGCGACCGTGAACCAATATTTTGACGAGTTTCCAGAAAACCATTTTAGAGATGGTATAACTGAATTAAGAAATCGTTGGAGTAAATATACTGAAGTTATGGGAGAATACACTGAAGACTAAAGGTATTTTTTAAGTTTTGCCCTTTTTTCCCTGCCCCGCGAAATTTTCAACTAACCTAGTATTCATTATTGAATAAAAAGTCAAATAATTGCGTTTTATTTTAGATTTATTAGTGAAATTTTTGTTGAGTTCGTCATTTACAAAATTGAATAAAAAATTAAAATTAGATTGCATATAAAATGACTATAGTAATTATGATTTTAAATTGTTAACAATCCAATCCATATAATTGCCCACTTTGGTGTATACTCCAGGATAACCTTCTGTCCCACAAAAAGATAATCCGTATGAAACAACTCCAGCAAGTAGCCAAATATTTTGTTCATTTCTGATAACTAAACCTCCACCGCTGTCACCTTTGCAGGAATCTTTGCCTGGTACGCCTCCAGCACATAAATGACTGTTTGTTACGTTAAACTTTTCTTTGCATGTATCTCGAGGAACTATTGGCAGCTTAAACAAGATCCAAAATGAAACATTGAAGGTTATAATATGACTGAATTTCTCTTACTGCTAATTTAATTTTGATGACGCTTGCCATTCTTTTTTCGGTAATTCCCCATCCTACAACAGTAGGTTTTCTTCCTATATATTCATTTGTTAACTCTTCTAGTGACAGAGGCAAACAAACGGGCCGAATAAAATCTGAAATCCAAGAAGAATTAAATTAATTGAATAAAGTTCATATAATTTACTAATATTTTTGATTCACTAAAATCCGTTACAAATTTTAAAGAAACACTGCGCTACTTTAAATGCGATTTCAGTTTTGGCAGGAAATAGTAATCTGAATTGTTAAAAACAAGATAATACAAATCAATTGGCGTAGGTGACCTTCCGTAATGAATCTGCACCAAATAAACAATATTCTTGTCGCGGATAAATCTTTTAAAAGGAATAACTTTCCATAAATAAAATCGATAAACAAGGCTTATACATATAATCCCACAAGAACTCGTATTGATGTGTACATGCCGCTCGAAAGTGCCAATGTGATGATGCTTAAGTTTGAATGCTCTGCTTTGCTTCATATTTATTTGACTGCCCTCGCTAATGATTATTGTAATTAAACTTTATTGTTAGTAAATTTATAAAAAAAGGCACTATCTATTAACAGGATGTTTTTTCCATATGGTTGGACAGTTAAAGCTTTGTTAGCAATGAAGGCATTCATCTACAGTAATCTATAGTACAGATAACCGTTTTGAGGATCTTGATGGATTGCATTGTAAGAGGCGTACCGATGCTATTGAATACGGAGCTAAGATAAGATTATGTTGAGAAATGCTTTGTTTTGACGTGTCGGGTATTTCAATCTTGTAAATCATAATATTTTATATGGGATTTCCATTATTTAATACTTCAGCAAGTTGCTTCAATCTGTGGTTTTCAGTAGTTCTCATGATATAAAAAAGTATAATCCAAAAAACTAGTACCTGTATATTCAACGTTTCTAATCAGTCTTAAAAGACCTATATCGTTTAATCTTCGTATTGGATCGTAACCTTCATGTGGGATTGCGAGATCTATGGGCACATCTATAGGAAGATCGTTGCATTTACCGATTTCTGCATCGCAGTCTGGGTGCTTCGAGTAATCGGTTTCTCCAAGGCGTACGCTAACTCTATAACAAATTTATTATTCAGTGTGACAATTTAAAAATCCTCGCAAATGATATGGAAAATGTGAAAAAGCACATAAATTTTAGTATGGAGTGGCCCATTTTTTCAAATATTTGCAAATTTGTAGGCGTAACCCTTTCATGAGGGCTCGTTCTAATAAAACTTCCAATATGAATGGAATGGGAGAGGGGATTTTGAGTGGCAAATCACTGTAAAGGTGATTCAATTTTCATTGCAATGATATTTTGTTACTTTGGCAGCAAACGTAAAAAAATATATTGTTAGTTCTTGCTTAATGTAACTCAATTTCTACCCCCCTATTCTAATTGACGATTACAATCGAACTGAATAATTATTTCCATTTTAAAGACTGCTTCTTTATTAAGTTGCCTACTTAAAGGGGTAGTAGATGTAAGAAGCGAGAAGTTTTTGTTCGAATTATCTATTGTAATTAATAACCAGTATATTAAATATTGGTAGATATTATGAACCATTGGTGGAATTTCCTACGCCGTAAGTTGAGCACAGTTGAATTATATTATAATTTCAAAGAATCACAAAGGAAATTACATTTCCACAAAATGTATCTGAAGAGAAAAGTTAAGTAGTACATGTTTACACGGTTTTTAGTTAATGCGTTCATTTCAATGTCTCGAATTTGTTTTTAATTTATTATTTACGATTATGTAAGTGTGCTAAGCAAGGATGCTATTTTCCATATGCATTATTTAAATAATGACGTATAGAAATGTCGTATACGATGATTTCTAAAAAAGAATCCAATATTTTGATAGTATGTTCAATTTTATAAGACTACCCATAATATTTTTCATATTTGCTTTTAAAATAGTCTCTTATCTTAATGTACTAGAAGTATCTATCAACCTTTAATAACAAACCATACAGATTATATTGGTATTTTAAACAATATGGTACTCCACTCTATTTTGTTTATTAGGAGTAAATCAACAGTTTAATAAAACAATCGTGATAGAAGAGTAGACAGAAGCCAAATAATTTATTGGACAGGAAGACTCACCCGATTTTATTCTGGTAGAGTTTTCTTCTGAACAAAGCTCAAACAGAAAACAATTGGGTTTAAAAAGACGGATTTCAACAAATTTCAGATCGCTGCCGATTCATGTATTTCGTAGTTTGAAAATCCACTTAATTATTGCTTGCAGAAAAAATGGACTGCTTATTGAACACCGTATAAAAGAATTTTGTTAGTTCTTTGCCTCTGCTGCTGGTTTTGCTAAACTTCTCAAACCAATTAATGGCCGTGTTTAGCAATAGCTGAAATGTATACAACATTTTCTTTTAAATATAGCCATTTTTGAGATGCTGAACCAAAAGTCACAAAATATTTGGCACCTCAATCCTAAGTAGGACTTGTTGCAAAATATTTATATTAATAGCAGGGATGAAAATATTAACATGGATACATTTTTAAAATTAATACCAAGTTGAGTAAACATGAATATACTTTTATTATGAATATGTAAGGAATACTCACAACCCCCAGTGTCGAATTTCCGACGGTAAGGTGATGCAATGTGCGGCAGTTAAGACGTATTTTTGATTTATCAAAGTTCCACCGCAACTGAATTCACGTTTTGCTGTGAAATAATAAATTCTATAAAAATGTAATATGTTTATAAATACGATTATAAGCGACTTAGCATCACAAGAAGTTAGAACTTACGTTTTCGATATTGAAGTAGGACCGCCCATGGAAAATCGAATATCTTTGCTTCAGTTCCACCAACTATTTT
>JAWQRO010000450.1:0-38898 GCA_033557835.1 Helochares maculicollis
ACCAAAACATAATCATCTCAATAAAAGCTGCCGCACGAACCAAGACCGAAAAAAGCGCGCCAAGTTCGGTCGACTGTGAAAGTTTGGCTTGCCGTTTTCTTCGATTGCAGGGGCGTGGTGCATCGTGAGTTCTTGCCACAAGGTAGAACGGTCAATAAGGAATATTACCTGCAAGTTATGCGCAATTTGCGTGAAGAAATCCGCCAGAAACGGCCGGATTTGTGGAAGAACAAAAATTGGCTTTTGCACCACGATAACGCCCCTGCTCACACATCGTTGCTTGTGCGCGACTTTTTGGCCAAAAAAGAAACGCTAATGATGCCGCAGCCACCATACTCCCCAGATCTGGCCTCCTGTGACTTTTTCTTGTTCTCGAAACTAAAGAGGCCCATGAAAGGACGACGCTACGCTAATATTGACGAGATAAAGATGCCATCGAAGAAGGAGCTGAACAAGATAAAGGAAAATTATTTTTTTAAGTGCTTCGAAGATTGGGGAAAACGTTGGCATAAGTGTATAATATTTCATGGAGATTACTTTGACGGGGAGAAAATAGACATTCATGAATAAATGAATAATTTTTAAAAAAACACAAAATTCGCGATACTTTTTGAAAACACCTCGTTGTGTTACTAATGAAGTTACAGAAAAATATTGAGTCACATATTTGAAGAAATTCTGCAAGATACATTTGAAAATATTTTTAGGTACGCTCAGTTACTCAGTTTTGTACATCTTCAATTACTTCAAACTGCCAAATTGTTTTGAGGGAACAAACTTTGATTTACTACAATTATGGTCTTCTACAATCAGTTTCTTCTACAATTTGTTTTCTAAACTCCCCTATTTTTTCCATACTTTTGAGATTTCTAGATAGTACAAACTTCTAGGTTCTTAATTTGTCTAGAATATACGTCTGTTAGGTTTATCTTTTCCAGGAGTTTCTGAAACAATGCTCTCGTTTCACTTGCAATCCACCCTATTATTTGCTAACACTGAACAACTGGCTGGCGAGTTTGCGAAGCGACACCTGCATTAAGCGTATTCATCTTTCGAATGAATGTACATCAAATTTCAAGTCGCTACGTCATGTCAGTTTTTGTTTGCAAGCTGTTGAAATATAGACGAGCCATATTATTTTAAAATGGAAAAAATCTGAAGTGTGTCCATTCTGCGATTAATAATAATAAAACTACAAACACTTACTAGCGCTTCAAAACTAAAAGCAAAAGCTTGAATATTCATTATTAACATTAACTTCAATGTCCATATTCAATAAATTCATACATTCAAAAGGAATATTCAAGTCTTTTTCAGTACATCAGAATATTTTTAATTATTTTTTATGTAATGTACAATACTTTGTATTTAAAATATATATATTTACTCTTAACTAGTCCGTAATATCGAACATTTGTAAAACCCCTTTGCGAAGGCTTCCGTTTTGAAAATGTGAATTCATAACTAAAGGTAGGGTCCAATTTTAGAATATAAGATCATAACTAAAAAATGAAATTTATGACGGTAAAGTCCCACTTCCGGTTAACAAATTTACACGGAGCCGTTTGTTTTTGCTATATTTTCCATGTTTAGCATTTTTGTCACATTTTTGTAACATTTTACTCTCAGGCCTACTAAAATTGCAATTTTAAAATATATAAAAATAGTACTGTCAGTGTTCTGATCATGTTGAAAATTTGTATCTCTCAATATTTTGTGATATTTAAGAGTTGCACGAAATTTGAATCCGATAGCTAAATTTTAAAGACTACTTTACTTGAAAAAGTTTAAAAACTGTGTAGGTATACAGGTACTTCCGGTAGTTCTACATGCCTCAAAAGTTGATACAGACCTAAGTTTTTGCGATAATAGCCGTATACCAAATTCCATTGCTTCACCTCAAACGGTCTGACCGCTATTGTGTTTACATGCACACACACACATACGCATACACACAGACAACATATCATAAATGGTCAAAATGGATTCAGGGGCATTTAAAGCGTGGAGATCTGTCAAAATCCCGAGGTCGAATTTTTTCACCAATACGTTCTCTTTACTATACTAAGGGAATGTAAAAATTGAACTTGGTGCTCTAATAAAATTCTTCGTGAAAAAATGTTTGAAGGCTATGGAACTTTATAAAAGAATGGCGAATGTGTTGGTTGAGGATGCCCCTTCAAAAACGGTGGCATGGAAGTGGGCCAAAGAGTTTCAACGTTGCCGTGAAGATGATCCACGCGCTGGACATCCAAAAGATGCTACTATTGTAGAAATGATTAATTCTGCATATGCATGACTATGGATAACAGATGATTGACTAAGCGTCAAATTGCTGAGCATCAAGTTGGGCGTCTCTACTGAACACAGTGTTCCATATTTTGAATGACGATTAGTGATTAGTGAAAGCTATAGACAAGATGAGCGCCGCATTCGTTACCTTTGTATCAAAAATACCTTCGAGTAAGACATTCTCAACAGCTTTTGGCCTCGCTTCAAAAAATATAAAAATGATTTTAATCGTTGACTCGTAGTTATGGATGAGACTTGGGTTTACTACTGCAATCGTGATGCGATAGCAAACAGCCGAATGGACTGAACCCGACTATTAACTTCTGAAGAAACCAAAGGGGTTGAAATCATTCAAAAAGGTTATAGCATCCATTTTTTTGGGATGTAAACAAAATTTTGTTGACCGGTTGCCTTCAAACCGGCAAAATAATAACAGGAGAATATACCTTTTGGTTCAGTTGAACGAAAAAGTTCATAACAAATGACCTGCTTTGCAGATGAAAGCATCATCCACCACCACGATAACGCATCTTCCCATTAAAGCGCTGTTGCAAAGGACAAATTTTGACGGTCTTCCGGAAATTCACTTTAGGGATGGAATATACTGAAGCTACAGCAATAAATTTTAGAACTAATCAACAATTTGCTAAAATTTTGGCCGCTGAGTTTGGAGTTATTTCAATTTGTCATCATTTAGAGGTACTATTCTAGACTACTTCATTTTCTAGAGCAAACAGACTTTGACATTTCTAGATATTATGGTCCTTTGCAGTCAGCTTCTTAAACTTCTTTACCTTTTTCCACACTTTTGAGATTGCCAAACATTAGAGACTATTTGAACTTAAGAGTAGACGAGAACGTCGAGCTAAGTTGGTTCTGCGTTTTTTATTTCATGCAGCAGAAATAGCCATTACCATATAAAAATATGATCGGGTGCCCCTTCTAACCTTTCATAAAATTGCAGAGCCACACTTGATGAAACTGTTTCGCGTAAACTAAGTCTTGTAGTGAAACCCACAAACACTGGTTTTACAGATTGATAAAAACAGAAAAAATTGCATTCCATGACCATATCGATGACATAGCCACAATATTGTAACAGCATTTAGAAAAACTAAAGTAATTGACTTTTTACGAACTAAATACAAATCTTACCACAATTGTTCTCGTCTGAAAAATCCCAGCAATCCACAATTCCATCGCAAATTTTCCTCAAGAGAAATTGTGACTTTAGATAGTCGGCACATGTGCAGTTTTTCTCATCGCTTCCGTCTGCGCAATCTACCAGCTGATTACACCTCGTTGTTTCTGGAAACACTCGACCATCACCACATTTGACCGTAAAAGGTCCTCCACATTCACTTTTGTTGCACCCATTATATTTTCCGTGGCCAAAATCAGTGACCTTATCCAAGTCCTTCAACGAGTCGGAGACTTTATGGAATGTTTTGGTCAAAATTTTCAGGCCGTTATTGAGCGTGTAGTTATACGAAACGGATTTTGTGGAAAGGATATCATGAGCGCCTGTGAAATTATTAGTTAACTTGCTTATCGCAGCTAACTGTTGGAGTTTCCCTAAAGTTAAATAGTGCGGTTCTCCAGATAGAGGCTTATCGTCGCTAAAAGCAGATATAGAAGAACTTGTACCAAAAATCGAAATTTCTTCCTCACTGTCGGCGATGTCACTGAACGTATGGTTATCACCAGGCTCCATTTTCGGAACCCGAATAATACCATTTTTCGATACTTCCTTTGGGTCGTCTCTAAGGATCACTTTTCCTTGCACTTCCGCTTCTGGACCCGGCTGAAAATTGAGAATGCCCATAATTCTGAAATCCTGAGGGCTATTATGCTGGTTTTCTTCCATGGGTTTCACTTCTTGCTCAACCACAGCCACCCCTGCAAAGCCAGTTGATTCGGCAAACTCATTTTTCTGTTTTTGGTAATTGACATTAAGGTTTTTGTAGGACGAGTCGCTAGGAAAACTTCTATTTTCTGCGACTGCGGCCGCAGCTGCCCCGTTGGGTCTGGGCCTTGGTCTGAGCGGTTTTCCTACACCCGAATTCGACTTGGCCGGAAGTAAAGTAACTAGCGATTGCTTTGTCGTTTGCTCTGCAATGAAGAGCGAATCTTCGTTAACTACTTCTACTTGCCCTTCTCCGATTATCTCTTCAGTTTCGTGTAAGTCGGGCAAAAACTCATCTCTTGGTAAAAACGGCGCCCCAGTTGGTATACTTGGATGGGCTATGTTTGCAGCCAGGGGATAATTTGATAAAGGTGCTGCCGCATTAAAACTAGATGAAGGAATTTCTATTGGAAAATTAGATGAAGGAGTTTCCTTCGGCAAATTAGGTGAAGGAGTTTCCGTTGGAAAATTAGAAGAAGAAGTTTCCTTTGGAAAATTAGATGACGGGGCTTCCATTGGAAAATTAAGTGTAGGAGTCTTCATTGGAAAATTTGGCAAGGGACTTTCCATTGGAAAACTTGATGACGGAATTTCTACTTGAAAATTTGTTGACAGCGTGTCCATTGGTGCTGTTGACAATAATTTATCATCTGTTTGGTCTTTTGAAGATTGTTCATCTAGCACCAATCCCTTCTCACTAAATTCGTTGGTAGTACCACTTTCCATTGGTTTTGATTCCTGACGTGAAGGCTTCGATTTCTGATTGATGGGCTTGAATCCTGAATCTATACCCAAGCTGGATAACAAACCATGAAATATGGAGGATACGTTTTTCAAAATTGCTTCCTGTCTGATTTTATAGTCGATCGCGCTTATTTTTTCCTTCGTATAGCTTGATTCATCCTCAGGGTCGCTTTTCACAAGAACTACGTCTCTGTTTTGTTCCGTTGTTGATTTTGATTCGCTCTGCTCAGTTTTTAAGTTAATGTCGTATGACACCTTTATTGTGCTAACTTCCCAATTGGAGGGATCTGTGACGTCGTGGATCTTATTAACTGGAAGGGGGTGGCTCTGAGGAATCGTTGATCCTAGAATTTCTGCATTTCCACCACTGTATGATAGGTCTGGGTTTGTAAAGCTTGTGTAAAACGTTTGTTTTTTGTTACTCGGGAAAAAGTTGAAAAATTGAGGGTACTGATGTTTTGTATTTGCTACTATCGGTATCCATGGTTCTTGGTCAAAAAATGCTGGCGTAGTGACTGCTTGTGCCGGGAATGTCTTAGTGGAAGTGCTTCCGGTTGAAATTTTGGATGAGCTTGACGTCACGACAGATTCAGACGAAGCTGCGCTGCTTATTGACGTGATGCTGCTTGCTGAATCAACAGCGCTGCTAGTTGAATTCGAAGCACTGCTGCTTGTTGATGTGGTGGTACTCTTCGAAATTGTGGAGCGGTTATTGGATGTTGAGAAGGTTTTTGAGTTAGTAATTGATGTAGTTGCGTTGTCGCTTGAATATTTATAGGTATCGATTGAGATTTTAGAGTTGCTGTTTGGGAGGTTTGTACTGTTTGTTGCGACTAAAGACTTTATAGTTGTAGTTAAACTCTTATCACTTTCTGGAACCTTAATTTCTATAAAGTTAGGCGCAGGAGGAGCCGTCGAACTAATTGTTGATCTGGGAGTAATGGGAACTTCGTTCTGTTTTGAAATTTTGAACAAGCTGCTGGTAATAGCAGTTTCCTTAATGGTCGGCTTTTTAACTGAACCTACAGTGGTCTTTTCAACACTCTTAGATGATGGCAAAGAAAGAGCTTTTTTATTCTCAGTGATATCAGCTTCTGTTTTACTAATCTTAAAGGAGCCTTGAATCATAGGAAGTGCATCGTCGTTAATGTCTGCTTCTTTGAAAGCAGGTTTTGTATTCCGGAGGGGCGAAACTGTGGTGGAGGGTTTCATTACGACTCTGTTGCGAGATTTAACAGGCTCTTTAGATTTAGAAGCTATTCTTTGGTAATTATCTTCATTTGGTGTAATTTGCATTACTGTGACGCTCCTGGAGTCGAAACGTATTTTCCCAAAAACTGGTTTTTTAGCCAAAGCATCGGTTACCAAAATGTCTTTAACTGCTTTTTCAACATTTACAATACTCCTGAAAATTGAAAAACAATGTTTAAAATAAGCATTTTTAATTAATAATGAGCATTGTGGTTTAGCAAACTTGTCCAAAACTGAGGAATGTTAGAAATGAAGTCATAAAAATCATGTTGCGAGGACCGCAAGACGTTCTCTTGAAATCTCGAAAATCTCTTTTTTCCTGAGAACTGAGTGCGGATGGAAGTATAAAATATGTGTCTAGATTAATATTTCAATCCTTATAAACTCAAATAAAAGGAAGTATATTTGCGCAGCGATTTCCAATTTTTACATGCTGTCTATCAAATGCAGTCCCCTCGCGAAAAATATGTATTGAGTCGATAACGTATAACTATTGATTTTTTTAAATGATATTCCTGGAAGTTTAATCTTAGCACACGCCTAAAAAATATGGTTGAATAGAAGTAAATGAATAAAGCTGTAAGTTAATAAATATTTGCAGAACTCGACAAAGCCACCCCGCAGAAGGCATTGAAAAATTGCAACATCATTAGACAGCGTGTATTGAAATTGAAGGAGATTAAATTGAAAAATAAATTCAAACATCATTGGATTTTTTTTATATTCAATACCAACGCTTATTAACCCGCAGTCGTATTTTATTCATACTTTTATTACATTTTGTTGTCCAATTATTTAATTTAAAGCCCTTATAATTAGGTTTTTAATTAATTTGCCCAAATTTGCGAATTTTAAAGCTTCTAATTAATTTTGCACGATAAAGTTGTATTATCGGGAAATGTTTTCGGTGAACGTGTTATTTTTGACGGCCTACCAGTATGAAAGGGAAGGGCATGAGCCCGGAATTAAAATATATGCTCCCACAGACCTGCAAAAAGAACAAATAGTTGAAAATGTATTTTAGGCGTTTAGCAATGTTTAATTTCCAAACGGGTCGACATAATCAATTTTATGTTTGTTTTCTATCGATGGAAATCCACCATTCGTGCAATGAAAAATTGCAGCTTAAATTTAGAATAACTTGTTTTTAGCACTCCATAAAGCGAAACTACCTAACATGATGTTTTTAACTTAGTCAGCAATACAACATATAAAAATTGAACTGGATATACTATTTTCGCGGGGTTCAGAATCTACGTGGCGGTAGTTAAATAGAGCCATCATGGTCTCAAACGCTGTGGATGCTGCAGATAAGGAAATTGATCTTAAGGTTCTTTTTCAAAATTGTGCCAATTATTGTGTCATTTTTTGAGAATTTAATTATAAATGGGGTTAAGTGGTCATAATTGTTTCTTTATAAAAATATCTGTAGCTCATAAACTGCTGACTGTAGATATTAGCGTGTCAGTGCCCTTTAACAAATACTTATTGTTTAGGTTTACGATTATTTAACTCAGGGGGTGTGAAGGGGTACCGATATTTTACAAAATGTTGCTGCTACAAGAGAGTTTTTTAATATTAATGAGTCCCAAAGTCATAAAGAACCCTCTTTCCACTCTTTAAGAATTCATATGGGTTAAAAGAGAGCAGGCTTCTTAAAACTACTGATGAAATGTTTACAATAATTTAGTTTTAATCTACAGGCTGTTTTGCCTCACAACTGTCAGTTTATTTGCCAAATTAATTTTGTTTGTTTATAAAGTGTAGAGGCTTTGAAATAACCAGGTCACTAAAAATATTTTAAAAGCTCAAATTCGCTATTAAAATTAAACAAAAGTAATTGGGAAGGAATTTTGCTGGTATTTTAACATCTTGACACGATTTTTTTCGTTGATAAAAAGGAGACTTTTATAAACAGCGTCAAAGATTTTGTTGATAACTGGACAAAAGTGGTCGAAAATGGTGAAGAATATATCATTAATTATAATTAACTATGTAATCTTTCGCCACTTTCAATTTTTGCAACAATGACAGAAAGAAATACGTCAAATTTAATTTCCGGAAATTTCATGCAGCATATAAGCAAGTGAAGGAGTGGTTTTGCAAAACTGCTCATGATGCAGTACAGGAGAAATTCGGTATTTAGTATTTTAGCATAAAAATTTAACGGAAGGTCGGGGGGATAATAACTAGAGTTTTTATAAGTGCCTTTAGATCAAAAATGCTTTCTTGTAAATACTTTTCCTTTGAAAATAAGAAAATGTATGATTTAGCAAAAATTCAATTCATGAGAACTGGAGAAATAAGAACTGTTGACAGCACAAATAACGATGGTCTGTTTTAAAAAATCCATCAGCTAAGTGGGTGGGTCTAAGATCTTAGAATTAAAGATGCAGCGCTAAACTCTTTTATACAACACGTGTGTGTGTGCAAATATTGTAAAATGGAAAATTTTGAGGATGAAAAAAAATCTAAAAAGTGCGGAACGATGTACGAAATTTCTGGTAACTGTTTTTCAACTGAGCGACCAATCATTCAATAATCTTTCGTTTCGTCCCATAACCCACCCACAATTTTAATTTTCGAAATTTCGAAATAATAGTCTTACATGCTATTTGAAAGACTCTCCTCTGTATTGGAGGAAGAAGCAGTAAAGGAGGTCGTAGAATGGTATCTTATATCTTAAAATCAGTATTGTTAATAGTACTAACTGTTATTAATTTTGTATTTTTAAATAGGTTTTTTCCTCAAGGCTGTAATAATTATATTCTTTGAATTACATCAAATCTTCACTGTTCTGGAACTGAGATTTTCATAATTTTAGTCAAGAGAGTAGATATATTTGATTTGCTTTTCCATGATTGTCAATAAATGTCCAGGGTCAGAGTTTGAAGGTAGCATTTGATTAAAAAGATTCATTTTTAAAGGAATTTCTGACACTTTGAAGTAACAACGTTGTTAATGAGATTAAAGCAAATGTTTGTGGATCAACTAACTTCACGATCTCAAATAAATTAGGTAATGAATCTATACCATAGATGTAATATTGTTATGAAAAAATCAAACAAATTCTAAAATTTACCCAAGCGAACCTGCGGGTAATTGCTAGTATTAGATATAAGTGTAAGAGTTCTCTCTAGATTTGTTCCATTGAATTGATTTTAAAGATGACTGAGAAGCAGTTTGGACAACTAATCAGCAGACGCAGTACTTTGGAACTGAACTCTACATATTATTCTGGAGATAATGTTTTTTGTCTAGCTTTTGCCGAACATGAATGGTTCAAATATGTTAACATTTCATCCTTCAATTTTTCTGCGAACCAAGTTATTTTATCAACAAACAAAATTAAAGGGCGCTGGAGTATCCATTTTTACATAACTCAGTTTTGCCCAATTAGTAGCAGCCTCTTGCAAATGTCAAATGTGGGGTTTTGATTATAACATCAACATAGCTGAAGCAAATTTACGCCCAAATTGGACATAAAGATAAAGTGTCTTATTTACACATTATCAGGAGCAAGACAAGCCTAGTCTATTCCGTTATTCTAAAAGTAAACTTTGCATGTCTGTAGAATTTTATTTTTTTGAGACAAGAGAGTTGTTACAAACACACTCAGTCTCCATTTTGACCTCCTTAGAAATGAAATTTCAAACATTTCCCCTTGACCTTAGCAGCAGAAATCTATCATTATGTAAGAAAATGTATTATCTAACACTTTCTGCCTCAGCAAAAATACATTATATGCCTTTATGTTTTGAATATATAAGTTATCTCTCTCATCGGCCGAAGTTTTAGACTATTCGACAAGAAATCTCAATTTTTTCTCGACCCTGTTAGTCTCTAGTAAGGGAAGTTAAAGTAACACATTTTTTACATAACTCATAATTGGGGGTTGCCCGTGTCTCTTAATGCCTAAGAATGCGAAAAATGTCTTTTATAATATATCGCCCACATTATTTGAAGACTACTTGTGACACATTGATTTCCTTATTTCCCATTCTCATTTTTAAAGCGTATTTTGTCATTTGAAAAGGAAAGTTAATTTGGGAAGTAATAGTAAATAGCTGACAGGTGCAATGACAAGTGCTAGGCAAAGCCGTCTTTAGATTAGAGCTAAGCTATCAACACTTTATGTTTAGTACTAAGTTTTAAGAATCATCCCCTTGAAGTGATGAGGAATGGGAACGAGGAATCCCGTGAGTCTTTGCCCAAAAAATCTAAACTTTGTCACTTCTATAAACAATATTTTGAATAACATTGCTATTTCGCTGTTATCGTTTCTACAATCGGCAGTTTATGAACAACAGGCATTGTTATAAAAAATAATTTTCACCCCGTAGCCCCTTTTTTAACTGGATTTTCAAAACAGGACGAAACACTCTTTTTTTCTAATTTTAGAGAAGCAAATTCATTTCAATTTTTAAATTTGTAGCATCAATGGTGTTTGATTTGTACTAAGCCACCCCTCCCCTTAACGTAAGGTGTGTTTTCTAAAATGACGTTGCAAGTATTTCTAAGCTTGTATGGAAGAATAAGCGTACATTGATTCTAATCGATAGACTCAATGGTTTTTTAGGTGCAAGCGTCTCTAGAAGGGGCAAACTTTCACCCCCCTCATTTACCCGTTCGCGAAATAAATTTTTGACAAACGACCAAAAATGAATCTCTCAATTTCAAACGAAAATTTTCAAAGTAAACTCTTCATATCTTTAGTTTTTGAAGTATGAGCGTCGTTACAAACAAACTCAATCCCCAGTTTCACCCCCTTAGAAATGAAACCAAAAATTCCTTCCTCATTCATTGCCTTCACTATAAATGCAATGCGTCCACGAAATTTCATCGTCTTCGGTTCAGCGGCTTGGGCTCGGCATTGATGAGTCAGTGAGGACACTTTTTCCGGTTATACTGGCAAAAGAACGAAAAATATGGGCAAAAATTGGCACGCAATCGAATTAAAAAAACTAAGTAAACATCGAACAACATTCCACAATTTTGGCAGCAGCTTCTGTTGGCGACAATACCCACCTAGGAAATTTCCGTTTGTCCAGAACTAATTTGTAATGAACGGTGTAAGTATCATCTCCGAATTTCTCAACAAAACAAGAAACCACAGATGGACCCAGCGAACTCTTTTTGTACAACGCCTCCAGTTGCAGGCCATACCTCTTCAACTTCTCTTGTAACGGACCGATAAATCGGTCACCTCTGATTACTTTTGCGCTGCACCTGAAGGCAGCTATTGCTGAAAATAAAACGGACCCATAATGTACGAACGTCGCAATAATGGTATTCTACACCGTCTTAACAGTTACGTTTTCATGCTTCACGAGAGAAAAGACAGATTAAGCAAAATCATAAGTACTCGAGTTGGATTTCATTATAAATGGTGTTTATTGTGAGATAAGTAGGCTGAAGTGCCGTTTTCTTGCCAATTAAATTAAGAAATCCTCTCTGAATCCAATAATAGTAAATTTATTTACTTACGGTCGGGAGAAGAATGGACTGCTCCCATGTACAATGCTAATCCTGCTATTGATAGTACGGAAATTAGGACCACAAAAGAAGCGGCGGCCAAAGTTATGGAACATATTTTGCCCCTGGATTTTGCGCTACTGGGAGGGGGCGGCACTTGCCACAGCAGCGCAGATTGCCGACTGGAATATTTGTTCTGAAAAAAAAATAGTTGCATCAGATTTTCGCCAGTTAAGGAATCGAGGTGTCAATAACATGACCTTCAAATTGGCTCCTGTGGAGTCGCTTGTTATGTATTCAACAGGTAAAATATGCAACTAGATCGATACACAAACGCCTGGCTGTGGATAGAGAACATCCTGATGGGGTATTCAAAGGAACTTTGAGTATGTATTCGAAATAAAATGTAGCTGTAATATTGGTGTTACTTGTAACACTTGTTATTTTTCGGTCTAGTAGTTCCTTTAAATTCATTACGAACATACTCCGATAGCGTAACGCTGACATGACACACGACCGAACTAATGACGGATGGGTAAACGTTTAGATCTCTTGGAATGTATGGTTCAGTAGCTTGATGTGGTAGCGTATTTTTTCACTGGATCTTGATCTTTGAATGCATTTATTTTCCATCCATATTATTTTGCATGCAATTATCTCTACAAAATATACCATAAAATAATGTAATAGCCCTAAATAATAACGCCTTCCCGAGTGTATAATTAATTAAATTTCTTCGATGGTACTTGGATCACAAATTAAACCTTAATTTTCGTATAGATGGTCTTATTCTCTTCGGTCTTCGTCTTTTTTTGGCACAGTTGCTTTCGCAACTATTCAGCCAGTCAAGAGCTGACGCAGACGGTGATGTTGTATATCTTCATCTAGGAAATACTCATGCCATCACCATCAATTTTTTCCCATGTATTGAAATCATATTCTTATGATATATAAAATACGCTTCATGTGCAATATATATCAGTTAAGTGCATAGCATGTAGTCACCAGGAAATCAAACATTAGACTCAGCCAAACTGTTAGATTTAAGTTTTTTTTAATATAAGTGAATAAAAGTTGAAATGTGGTAAGTGGCGGGATTGCCAACAGGAGTGTATCGTCAATGGCAGAGAAACACTTTTATTTGATAATCGCTTAATAAGTATATTGATTTCGTCAGCCCGCTCTGTTCAACCAAAGAGAATATGGTAAAGATCGCCGATGTCACCGCAAGTGCAAGACGGGTCTGGAACCAATCCCATCTTATATTTAAAACAGGAGACCAAGACATGATTACATCGAATTCTGGGCGAAAAACCGATAATTCTCAAGTTGTTTTTTTTTCTTGTTTTAAGTCAAGGCTTCAGTGTGACCCTGGGATGAAGTCTCCCAAAAGCTACTGTCGTCTTTTGGATGTCCTAAAAACCCAAAGTGATTGCCAAGTATTTAACGTATTTTTAGTTAATGCCGGAGTAAATACATAGTGTTCCATACTTGACTGAAGAAGTGGATCAAGCGACAATCCAGACCTATCCAGCTCGGTCGGTCTCTCATTTCCCAGAATATTACAATGAGATGGGATCCATAAGATATCAACCCTGGAATTGAGATAATTTACTTTATTGTAATTATTCACTTTTTCTAGTTTACCCAAAGTAACACCAGGGAGAGTACTAGCCGTCTTAGAACTAGACAAAATCATTACTTTGCTCTTACTTACGAATAGTTACTGTTATTGAATCGGTTTGCATTAGCAAAAAGAATCCACCTTAAGTGGATGCTTTTCTAATATTGAACATATACTTAACATGTAACTGGGCATGGACATCCATCTGGCTGAGTCCTTTCTACAGTATGACTGATTATTTCCAATCGAATCTCAAACTTACTATTCACTATTTACCGGTTAACGGATCTCTTCCAGAGAATAATAGGAGCAGGGCTTTGTTTTAAGGATATCACATATCCATACTTGACTGAAGAAGTAGATCAAGCGACAATCCAGACCTATCCAGCTGGATCGCCCTCTCATTTCCCAGAATATTACAATGAGATGGGATCCATAAGACTACAACCCTGGAATTGAGATCAATTACTTTATTGTAATTATTCACTTTTTCCAGTTTTGGTCCACCCAAAGTAACACCAGGGAGAGTACTAGCCGTCTTAGAACTTGACAAAACCATGACTTTGCTCTAACTTACGGATAGTTACTGTTATTGAATCGGTTTGCATTAGCAAAAAGAATCCACCTTAAGTGGATGCTTATCTAAAATTGAACATATACTTAACATGTAACTGGGCATGCACATCCATCTAGTTGAGTTCTTTCTACAGTTTGACAAATTATTTCCAATCAAATCAAAAAACAAATACTCACTATTTACCGGATTATGGATTTCTTCCAGAGAATAATAGGAGCAAAGCTTTTTCTTTTGAGAATATCACTTTTAAATGAACTAATTACACCCAGTTTTACTCGGATGGTTATAAATCAAAGGAGAGTATTGGAGTGATATTCTTTATCCCTTCAGCTCAAAGTAGCGAATCTATAAAACTACGCTGGAAAGCCTCCAGCTTTACTTCCGAGGTATTTGCAATACTTGCTGGTTTGAAGGCAATTTCAATTAAGATCAGTGGGAAATTTATGAATCTAATGGATTCTTTTGGTCAGATAAAAAGTCTTGAAAATGTGTACAAAAATAGCAGATCTAGCTATTTGATAGTTGACGTTGTCCATAGAATCCATTTATTAAGGAATAAAATATAGACATTGACCTAGTGCGGTTAAAGGGGCAATGCAGCATCATATTTTCTTCTGGTGAAAATGTTCTACTTACTCTTAACACCTTTACTAAAAAACGGTTGTGCTGATAAGGAAGATCTTTCACATTTTAGTTCGGGTTCTAAGGATAATATACACATTTTTAAGTATGTGTATTTGTTTGGTACCGAGATTAAGCCAACTTACCGGAAATAAAGTTAATAAGAATTCAAATTTCTACCTTTTTATATGGTACCGGGAAACAGAACACAGCGATACACTTTAAGTTAAGGGTCGGGTCCATGCAGTCTTTCATGGAAGAGATACACAAACAGGATTATACTATGGTTTGACAACAGTGTTTGTGGACTGTATCTAAAATGCTAGTCTACAAGTTTTCATAAATTTGACGATAATATCAAATACTACTTTGCTGTTACTTCGTAGCAGTGTTAGGAGCAGGGTGTTTATTTTTCTTAGATCTTCCAAGAATTGGTCTGTTTGCTGTTCATGAATCTTACCACCAATAAAAATGTAATCCAAGTCTGCACACGAAGAACCACATTCACAAACGGGGGAATCCCAACTGTGTATCTTGAATAAATGTGCTGGATAACAGGCGTGTCCAAATGTAAGCCTAGTAATACTGCTCGAGTAGAATTTTGAATTGGAGTAAATGCTCTGCCATGGATTGGTTATTATCGATGGTTGTATCAAAGCATATTGAGTATTACGTCCCGTAAATATCCAAAGCTTCTGTATTTGCTTTGGACAGTGTGTATTTAGAGGGCAAGTGTTAAGTTTGGAGTCATTTCGTGGTGCTATATGAGATAAATGGTTAGTTGAGAATATAGGCTAGGCCAAATGAGTCTGTCAAGCCCAATCAAACAAAAAACAATGTAATAGCAATTCCGTATACTTCATGATTGCTTGCAATGCGATATTAAAAGGTCTCTTGAAAGAATAAATACGAATCGCGAAACCACGCCATCAGTTCTGTTCCACATTTTGCTAAATTTATTATGATTATGAAGGCAAGCAAAATATCTGCAAGGCCCAAGAGAAAAGAGGAAAACATTTTATGAAAAACTTCAAGTGCTTTTAATAAAGGGAACGCACTTAAGAAGTTATTGGTGCTACAAAAGATGGGGCCTTAAAGAATGTAATTCACTTTTATTTGAAAAATTTGTCCTGAATGTATACATTTACAAGAGCATTGGAAAATATCTGTATTATTCATAAATTAACGTTTCAATATTTGGATCATAAGAAAGAGCGGAAAAGTACCGTAATGCCAAAGTTGCTGTTTCTCAAACATTATCGTTACTACATTCACATACATTCATGTGTCTTTCGTTGGTGACTCACCTGCTTAAACCAATATAAAATGGAAATAAATTATATGCCAATAAAATTGATTTACTTACAAATACATGTGCATGAAAATGAGCTACTGTTAAGCCATGATTAAATTGAAATGTATTGCCAGCGAATCTATTTCAAATTAGAAGTAAATTAAAAGCTTTGACGATTCTGCCATTGACCTATAACTGACGGAACAAATTAAAGATTATTTGCATAATCGAATATAGGTGGAATAATAATATAAAAACTATAATCATGATCTTGAGCTGGGCTATCAACGTTATATCTGTATTGAAATGTAAATTAATTCTTCGGTATATCGAAGGCATTTCGGCAGCAACAACATATTTGTACATTAGGATCTATAAAAGCAAAGTCGAGCGAGCCCATATTCATACAGTTTATTAGTGAACAATTATCATATCCTCATGTATGGATGGAATATCATCTCATGGGAAGTTGCAAAAAGATAGACCACCCATTACAAAGTTACCAAGAATCACTAATTGTTGCGCCCTACGTTCCCAAAATGCCATCGGTACAGCCTTATTAAAATACCGGTTGTTTTTCGTACGTCAAACGGGTCTATCTCGGAATTTTAATTCTTAGTCTTATTATATGTAATTATTTTGTATGAACATCTTGTACATTTAATGAAAAACTTGATATTTAACTGGCCCTTATTCGCTCGCAGAGTCGTAGATGGGATCTCCGATACTTGTTTATAACATAATCTAAATTTTTATGTTGTTTAACGGTACGCCGGCTTAATTACATATTAATATCATTTTTATGAAATATGCATAAGAAGAGGATGTGAATTATCTCGACTAAACTTCTCAGGAGATCGGGCAAGATCATTAACAGACCTCTGAGCAATCGGATCCACACGTGAAAGTAAGAATTTTCTAATACCGCTCGCCTTTCAAAACTTCTGCGAGAAAAAAGGAGTTAATAAAAAATTCCTCACTATACAGCCAAAAAGCCATTTAATTAAAAAAAGGTGTTCGCTACCGGTAGGTTACTATGGAGACATTTCATGGGGGTCATTTAAGATAAAGGAATAAAATTTTAAAATATATTGTTCAGTCTAAAGTCTGAATATACAAATCGGGAATATATTTTAACTTGTAATTGTGATTGGCTTCGGTTATTCCACGTAAAAACGCGTCCAAATCTCCAGGACTCTTCGGCAGTTTTTCAAAATTGAATCGTTGTAAGCCTCATAAATTTGTTTTATGATCTATTTTCAGGACTCATACTTGTATAAAAACTAATAGTTTTATTAGTTTTTATGGTGCTTTTATAGAGCTGTTTATTTTCATGGCTAATCCTGGCAATTTCCACAAACTTTTGCTGTCAACGCTTTCGATTTTATGACTTCTTTTTCCAGCCAATGAAAGTTATTTGGTCTATATTTTTCGATTCATTTCTACGGCCAATTATAAACAACTTCTGACCTCGTACAAGATATTGAATATTAACTAACTTGGTTTACTGAAAACCGTTGCCAGATCGACTAGTAGGTTTTAGAAATTTTTGGTCCTCCGTTACGAGCGTATACAAACACAAACGTAAATCACAATTGACATTTTTAAAAGTGGAATTATCGGCTTAAAATACAAAATAAATTTTACACACATCATGATTTATTTGACTAGATCATTGTTTCTAGCGCTTACTTACCTGCAAATTCTTCAAAATAAACATAAGTTTGCTTATATTTTTGATTATGTAAAATCATATTATTCTTGAAATAAGTTATCGTACCTTTGATATCTTCATTATACGTTTTGCCAAAACGAGTTTGTGATAAATAATAAATGAATACACTATAAAATCAACACACGAAATTGCTGTGAATCCATTAATTTCAACATCGCCAAAGTAGCGTGTATAAAATCGTTGTAACTCGTGGACTAATAATCGGATTGTTATGAAATTTTGACAGGTATGGTCTCAATATTGATGCTTCGTAAAAATAAGAGGAACTTTTCATTAGTGGTGCCCTTGTATATTTGCGTTCTAGGGTAACTTTGTTATAGACTTCTCAAGATGAATCCCAGAGTTACTATAATTTTTGAGCTTGTAAAGTCATATTTTTCTTGGGATGTGTAGTTGCCCCCTTAACATTTTAAAGTGTCAGCTATTTACTGTAACTTTAAATTGTGGTTTGCCAAAACGAGCTTTTAAAGAAGACATGGTAAATCAATGCTCCAGATTGCTTTCAACTTATTGTTTTTAACAACGCCAAAGCAGCGTCACTAAAACCGATGTAACTTGTGCACTAATGCTCAGATTGTTATGAAAATTTGACAGGTAGTGTCTGAAGTATTCCTAAAAAATAGGATGAATTTGTGATTAGTGGCGCCCCCATGTATTTGCGTTCGAGCGTAACTTTTCTAAAGACTTCTCAAAATGAATTCCAGATTTCCTAAACTGTTTGAGCTTGTATAAACACGTTTTTCTTGGAGTCTGTGCTGTTGCCTTAATATTTTAAAGTGTCAGCTATCTACTGTAACTTCATTTTGCGGTTTGCCAAAACGAGCATATGAAGAAGAAATGGTAAATCAATGCACGAGGTTGCTTTGAGTTCATTGTTTTCAACATTGCCAAAGTAGCGTCACTAAAACAGTTGTAACTTGTGAACTAATGGTCCGATTGTTATGAAAATTTGACAGGTATTGTCTGAAGTATTCCTAAAAAATAGGATGAATTTGTGATTAGTGGCGCCCCCATGTATTTGCGTTCGAGCGTAACTCTTCTAAAGACTTCTCAAAATGAATTCCAGATTTCATAAACTTTTTGGGCTTATATAACCACGTTTTTCTTGGGGTGTGTGCTGTTCCCTTAATATCTTAAAGTGCCATTAAATTTATCTGCTTGTTGATAAATATTTTGCTAGTATTCCTTTCCCAATGGCAGTGAGTCGATTTATTGCTTGTTAAGATTTGTTTAAAATTTATGAAACGTGCGCGGAAATGCATTATTGTTATTTTTTTATTTGAATTTAATTTGATAGCTCTGCAAACACACTATTTTGTCACAAGTCAAAACACATCCTTCGTGTTTTGTCCTGATATGTGAGGCATGTCTATTTTTATAAAGATGCTGCTAAGAACACCCTATATGCCTGCCCCCAGAGGTTGGTTAAAGCAGAAGGATTTCCCGAAATATACAATATGATGTTATGCTGTTTTTGATGTAGGAGGAGGAAATTTTAAACGACATTCTTTCGACATAAAATGTAGCCGAGGCGCTTTTTGGACATGATGTAGTCATTGCGGCGGAATATAGTAATGTAAAGCGATATTCTTTCGGCGTCACGTTCTGCCTCCTATGGCCCAAAAAAACTTAACGCGCTGCAATAAACTTTAACTTCAGTGATTGCTGATGTTCATATTTCTGTTTCTATTTCACAAGAAAGGTTTTTCGTTCATGAAAAAAATTAATCTCGAGATTTTGACGGATCTAACGAAGTGTTTTGTTTGTGATGCCAGTATTTTTATAGAGATAAAGATGTCGTTGTGTCTGCAAAATGTTCTTTAGCCCAATATGGTCTATCGGCATTCGAATATTAGACACACTTTCAACATATTTACATACAAATTGCCAGGTCGTGTTCAAATGGCCGTTCTAAAAATGTGGTTTCAGTACTGGGAACTAATAATGCAACACCCTGCATACACATAACTCTTAGTTTTACACAATTTAAAGTGGACCGTTACTGTTGTAGGCGTTCGAGTGATTTCGGCCAGGCTAATGTCCAGCTCAACATTAACGATGGCATGCGGATGTGAGATGCATCAATAGAAATGCCCCAATAAGTGGTACCCCGATGTGCCATTACCTATAAACCGCATTAAGCCGGCCCTGATTCCATTGTATCGCACGACCGTAGCTAAACGATTAACGAACCGTATCTTATCAAGCTAACAATAAACAAGATTTACTTTTTGTCGGAATTTCGAAGTTTGGATAGAAAAGTGCTAATTCTTCCCTAGCCTACTAATTGACTCTTACATCTCTTGCGTCACTTTATAAGGCGAGCGCAAGCAAATTCTCGGAGGAATGCGATGCAAATATGTAAGATATCCCATAATATTGGAATAAACAATAATCAAACCGGATCTGCACGACTTAATACGGCACTATAGTATGGGGGCAACCACCTCGCAAGGCCACACTTCCTTCCACCGTATCTCATCTTCAATACTTGCACTATCTCTAACTAACGAGTAAAATAAGCTTTTCACAGAATCTACAATGCATCAAGTAAATTCACACAGAACGTATATTTACAACGCCCCTGAATCCTTGGGAAGTAGTTTATTAGAATATTTTACAGAACGAGAACGACGCTGCGTCGCGTCGAAATGCAAAACCAATTTCATTGCGATTTAGAGCACAGAATATGTCGGTCCGATTGAATTTAAATAAACCAATTATCCAGAAAAACTGTAAATATCATATAACAGCACGCGGAATTCATTGCCGTGGAATAATTTGATATGGCGAGGAAAAAATTTTAATTAAAAATTATATGTTGGCGCGGTAACGGTGCTCATTTCTTTTGCTCTTCCACCTATAAGTTAGTACTATTGATATTTTATAATCTAGCACACAATGAAAACAGTTAGGCACGAAACGACTGTTTATGTAGTCTTGTCTAATATCTTAATTTTCGGTGTGACGGACGCGATAGCGACGATTTAGAGTTCATAAGCCATTGTTTTAGCGTTTTTTTGTTCGTAGTACCCGCTAGTTTTAATGTTCTTTCCAGAAGCTCGTTTTAAAAAGCGGTTGTGGTCCAGTGGGAATTGTTTAACTTTTAATTTTAAGTGAGTCGTAATAACAGGAAGTGTTTACGTGCAAGCTAATGAACAAAGAAAGCTTTGAATAATGAGGTACTGTAATTATTGGTACTGATGTCTCCAGATTTTTCATATTTCAGAACCCCGTCCAGGCTAGAGCCACACAAACTGGTCAAAGCGAACGCCCTTGACTCCTCTCGCGGTATTCTATATCGAAGCACCTATATTCATGTATCCAATACGTCTTGACCTACCTCAACACGACGAACTTGTACTCTTCTTTCAGTTTCAGTTTATAATCTATCGTGGTTATTTATAATCGCCGCGTTACAGCCATGCGCATGAAAATATAACTTCTCTTCTTGTTTTGTAAGGTTCTGTCCATAACATTCCTTTGATTACACAAATAACACAAACAAAACGTTTATCAGTTATCGTATTAACAAATAATCAAATAAGGTAGTAGTACCATACCAACATTAATTTAATTATAAAGGAGTTTCTCTTCGGCCTACGCTTTATTTTCGGAATTGATTTTACCTAGACCTGATGTTTTGACACATCAGTTAACCTTTTTAAGAAGATACGGAAGCGTGCCAATGATAAAACTAATCAGAGTACCTAAGATTTGACTGTTCTCACTACAATACGAGTGCATGTAAAAACGATAGCTGTCAGACCGTTTGAGGTGCATTAATGAAATTGGGCCTAGGGCTATTATCGCAAAATCGTAGATTTGTATCAACTTTTGGGGCATGTAGTACTACCGGAAGTACTTGTTTACCTATAGAGCTTACAATTTTTTCAAATAAACTGGTCGATAAAATAGAGTTATTTAGCTGACACTTCGTGCACCTCTTAAGCGCCCAAAAAAATTGTAGGTACTAATTTTCAACATTATCGGCGCATTAGAAGTGCTATTTCTTACAGAATATTCCCTTGTTAGCCGACCTTGAAATAAAACACCGGTGAAATTTAGCGTACGGCTACTAGCGCAAAATTGTACATTTGAAACAGTTTTGGGACATGTAGTACTACCGGAAGTACTTGTTTACCTACGCAGTTTCAAAATTTTTCAAATAAACTGATCGATAAAACAGAGTTATTTAGCTGACACTTCGTGCACCTCTTAAGCGCCCAAAAAATTGTAAGTACTAATTTTCAACATGATCGGCGCATTAGAAGTGCAATTTTTTACAGAATATTCCCTTGTTAGCAGACCTTGGAATAAAACACCGATGAAATTTAGGGTACGGCTACTAGCGCAAAATTGTACATTTGAAACAGTTTTGGGACATGTAGTACTACCGGAAGTACTTGTTTACCTACGCAGTTTCGAAATTTTTCAAATAAACTGATCGATAAAATAGAGTTATTTAGCTAACACTTCGCGCATCTCTTAAGCGCCCAAAAAAATTGTAGGTACTAATTTTCAACATAATCGGCGCATTAGAAATGGCATTTTTTTAATAGAATATTCCATTTTTATCAGACCTTGGAATAAAACACCGATGAAATTTGGCGTACGATTGCTAGCGCAAAATCGTATATTTGAATCAGCTTTTGGGGCATGTAGTACTACCGGATGTACTTGTTTACCTACGCAGTTTAGAAATTTTTCAAATAAACTGGTCGATAAAATAGAGCTATTTAGCTCACACTTTCTGCCCGTCTTAGGCGTCCAAAAAATGTAGGTACTAATTTTCAATATGATCGGAGCATTAGAAGTGCTATTTCTTTATAGAATATTCACTTTTTAGCAGACCTTGCAATAAAACATCGATGAAGTTTGGCGTACGGCTACTAGCGCATAATCGTACATTTGAATCAGCTTTAGGGTCATGTAGTACTACCGGAAGTACTTGCTTACATAAGCAGTTTAGAAATGTTTTCAAGTACACTAGTCGTCAAAACACAGCTATTCAGTCAAACTTTCATACTTTTCTTAAATGCTTAGAAAAATGGTCGATACAATTTCAACATGGGGGACCACCGGAATCGCCACTTTTTATATCTTTCCGAGTTTCATATAATGTAAGCCGTGGAATGACGGAAAAAATACAAAAAGATTTGTACAGACGGTAAGACGCCACAACATTGCCAAAACGCAGAATCGCTAGTCTTCAACTAATATTTTGTACGCTTCTCAGTGTCCCCTTTTATAACAAAAATTCTTTCTAGAAAATATAAGTGTTTACTTTATGTTTGTTCGAGAATTTACACGAAAATTTCCTGTACTCCAGGAATTTTGAATTTTCCTCGCATTTCAAAAAGTCTATGCATATCTTTTTGCTTGTTTTTCTATTCTGTGATCTTGGAAATCGGTATTTTTAATGCCTCATCCTGAATTCTTGATTTTAACCATGCTAGCTGGATTATTTAATATTTCATCTTAAATAGGATTGATGTTCTTTCCGTTGCTGTCGGCATTTCTAATTTCGTATCGAGTACTTTTAAGCTTGCATTCCGATTACTTTGAATATTGTAGTTCGCTTTTTGAGTCCTTAAAACAGTGCTTCTGCTTTTGGAACTTTAAACTTTTAGCTACATATTTTATTTCATGAGTCGGAAATCTTTACTGGTTTCATTCTAAATTCTAGATTTTTTTGATGCAATTTTTACTCGCGATTGGTTAGATGTTTCATCTAAAATCATTTTTGATTTTGACTCAGAACGAAGTCAAAATAGTCTTTTCAATCGTTCCAGAAGCAGCCTTTGATTTCCAATTCAAATTTCTGAGATTTGTTCTTCGAGACTTTACGACATGATTTATATTAGCATAATCATGCATGTTTATCTTAGTTTTGTTGATTTTCTTCTGAGAACTCTGCATGATCTATCAAATAGTAGCATTTTCTAGTTTTCATTTGAAGATATGCATTTTTCATAATTACTTGAGCTAAGTCTGAGCTGAAGAATTGACTTTCTGTAAACTGCGTTTACAATCGTAATAACATTTTAAATTTCTTATGATGTAAGAAGACAACAGTATACGACAGGGAAAAATTGATTCAGATATAAAAGCTGTTTTGAAAAAGAAACTCTTTTAACGTAAATGCCTAAAATCACAACTCAGGTGTGCCTGATACATTACGATCTTTCCTATGGTCTTGATTTCCATATTAAAACCTGACGGTTCAAATAGCGCGGATAAATCATTTCAACTTGAAACCTGAAATCTCAATCCTGATACTTCGATGGGTGAGTCCCTGAATGGACTTAAAATTCCGTTGCAGTCTCGTTATTCTAAAGTGCTGGTTTTCTCCCGAAATAAAGATTTTTGATTTTTAATCCTATAAAAAAACTGTCCGGTCTTGTAACCTTGAAATTTTGAATGTTTCATTTGAACTATTTCATTTCCTTCAATTATGTTGTATATTCATGCTAAATATGGAACTATTCAAGGATGTAGAAGAGAGACGCTCCAGATTTTTTGTTATGTTGGTATACATTTCCGCAAGATGTGATGACAATATCAGACATTTTGCATGTTTAGTTTGTTTTTGACAGGTGTAAGGCTAAGAAGATGTGCTTGGTGACTTTTTGATGTCTAAAGAAATGACTTAACGGATTTGTGCTAAATTTTGGGTGAAAAATAAAATTAAGTGCTCCAATTGAAATGTTGACTCTGGTGTTTGGCGAGTCCATTTTGCCCAAAAAATGTATAAGTGGGACAAATTCTTCATAGAAGCCAGAGACGATGTTCATCAACGATGCTGCTCTGGACGCCTCAGCACGTCGACAACCCATGGAAATGTTGAAGGAGGGAAGAAGTATGTAGCGGAGAATTGTCGAATCACTATTAGACAAGTTTCTAACAATGTCAGCATTTTAGTTGGTTCTTGCCTTGCAATTTTTTCTGATGCTTTGGGCACGAAACGTGTCTCAGCGAAGTTTTTTCTGAAATTGCGAGAGTTTGTCCAAAAGAACCGTCGTATGAGTATTGCTCAGGAGCTGTTGAATGATGGCAATGACAATCCAGATTTGCTCCAAAGAGTCATTATTGGTGACACGGGCACAAGTGTAATAGATCTGAGTGGGACGACTTTGAAGGGAATAAAATGGATATTGATGAATTACTAAATATTTATCCAAAATTGCAGTTTCATCAAATCTCAAATTTAGAATTGTTGTTTAGAGACGCCACCTATACCTATTATTACATTTAAATTCAGTGTTTTAGCTTCAACAATTTACGTTGCCTCCCACTTGACCAATTAACTTTAGAAGTGTGTCCTTAGAGCTGCATTTTCTACTATAGGTAGGCTTTCTAGAATATATATAAATAAATAAAATGCCGGCTTTTAACCAGAGCATGCACTTTAATATTAGAGCATCTGAAAATAAAATGATATTACTGTCATGGTGCGTTATTCCACAAGAGACTTGGCTATTTGTCACGGTTTGCGATTGTGTCTGGTGAAAAGTGTTTAGAGGGTCACTGTTCTTGTTAAATTATTAGAATCTACATCAACTATGATACAAATTTTCTTAAATTGATAATTCTAATGAGTAGTTGTGTCAAAGTTGCTGTAAGCGATGCATTTTGTATTAACAAAGTAGTTGTATCTGATGAGAAACGACAAGCTTCAGGACAAATCGTGCCTCTGAGGATACTTAGACTAAATTATGTGTATGAGAAATTATATTACAGCTGTACAATTAGTGTTAGAAAAGACAAATATGCCGAGTACTTGCAGGTGCAACTACATTGTCACCCTCATAAGAGGCCAAGTTGAGTCTCCAATCTATATTCATATTTCTTAATATACATCCATGTATATGAGGTTTTCTTGTAAATATAAAAATACCATGTTATAGTTTTGTATTCCAAATTTTTCGCATTATTACACAAAACGTTTTTGAGTGGAATGCTTCAAGTGAAATGGTACCTCTGCTTTCATTGTATTATTTAATTAAAATTTTTATACAAAAAATTGTGTGTTCTGTGTGCAAAATTTACTGTTCAAAAAATATTATTGTTGAGCGCTTTCAATGCATTTTCAGTTGTTTTAAAAGTTTTATAAACAAGAATTGTACAGCTTTTGCTCGAGTCACATTTTTGCTAAGTGTTTCTGTTAGATTCCGAAGTACTTGAGCAGAGTAATGTTGCTAAATTTGAAATTCTTAAATGGCGCTCTAAAATGCCGAGCGAAGCGAGCAATACGGAGTGTTTTTATATGAAAGAAATTTAAGTAGGCCTTCTTAATAATAGGTGAACTCTGAGTAAGTCTGAGGACACTCATTTACGAAATTGTCGAAATTGTTGTGTTAATATTGTCCAAGTTGCGCAAAATGTGGTTGTCAGGGGCCTATGTCTGGAGAGTATGGAGAGTGATGACGAAGTACCAACTTTACTTTCTGTAGCTTACTCAAAGTAATTTGTGCTGAATGTGGTCTAGCGTTATCATGCAGCAAGATAGGGGCCGATCTAGGCAGTTTTTGTATCACTTCGTGTAGCTGGTACATTGAAGGGTGTTTTGGTGAATTATCTTCTAATTACCGTGCATAACATTTGCGATAGTCATTTTTTATAAATAAATTAAAGTCAAATACAAATTTTAAAGTATTTGGATGTGCACTTCGTCACCTGTATGTCTAGATTTCTAGATGAAATATCCTCTTCTGCAGAGAAGTGTTTAAGCTAGACGTTGGCTTACTAACATATTCCCGAATTCATTGGCTTTAGAGTCAAGAAATGGAAAGATCAAATTTCCAACTCGGAATATCGCACGGCGGATGCAAATATCACCATATTTTCAAGGAAATAATTTAGCTTTGGAAAAATATTAAAACCAAATTTATGCCAAAAACATAGAAACCACTTGATCCATACTATTTGCTGCAGTTGTTTGATCGAAGTAGCTTTGTTTCTGTAAATCGTATTTTGGCAGAAGCTTTTGAAAAGCATATGTGGGTTCAAAATGTACTAAAATGGGGTCTTTAACATGTCTGCTAGGAGCAAAACTGTTGACTGAACATATACAATCTAGATCAAATTAAATCGGCTTGAATTTGCATCACGGCGCTCATAAAACAAATTGCTTGTTTAAAAAGCAAATAGCGAATTGATTTCAATATCAAGGTACTAATTTAATGCACAATTAAGACGCAACTTCCTTTAACAGAATACATAAAGGAGTCATAGAATTATAGTTCTTTAAGCGTACCTTCCTTGTTAGACGCTGTATTAATCAGCTTGATCGTATCGCGTGCGTAACAAAGCTTCATTATCAAAAAATATATGTACGAACTCTATTTAGGGTTTCTTTACATCTTCCTAAATAAATGTGCACGTTAATGTGGTGAGAATTTTTTTATTGTGGCTTCCCGTAAAGAATATGTAAATCAACGTTGCTGTTTCCAGTCATTTGCATAACTGTAATCAGTACGTTTCCTCTATCAAAAATTTAATCACGTTTTCGACCGTAGCAAAACTTACACGTTCATTTAGCCAACTTCACCTTCTTTAGCCTTTGCCAATAGTAGTACCGAGCAATCAAAATTATTGCACAGTACCATGAATGCATCGCTGCATCAAATTGGATTGGTACTCTATCAACTGGATACTTATTCATCGCTCAGAATACTCCATAGGAGTCTTTGGTCTTTAGTAAGTCACTTGGGTTATACGCGCCGAGCAATGGGTGCAGTTAAATGTGCTTGTAGTAAAACACGTTTGTACTTTCATAGAAATCGCCAAAAACATGTCTTAATGAGGCTTCCTAATTAAACACAATAATTGTCCTGGAAATTTAATAGCTTGTTATATTCCAGGAAGAAACTGTAAGTAAAACAATGATCAATGTCCATGGAATAAGTTCCTATTTTACGCTATTAAATGGTTGGGTGCTTGCTTCTGCCGAGCGAATCTGCAAAGATTTATTAAATGATAATGAAAGGTACTGGTATAATATTTCTGTTAATGACTGTGTTCCAATGGCAAAAAAATTACATAACGTCAAGATTATGCAGCCTGGGTTTTTGCCAGTTTTTCTTAATTCCACGTCCGGTGCTCTACCGGGTCGGTCTGGCACAACAATGCGTGTTAAATAAACGTTTGAAAACGAGAAAAACCTCAGATTTACGAAAGGAGATATTTTTGCGCGGCTAGCGGTCCACCTCGGAACACTGTGAGTCGTACCAGTGCAGTACCACTACATCTTGAACCGCAAGAATCGTAAGAATGTGCGCTGGTATCACCATATCACATCTTAATAACACAAATCTAGCTTCAAAACGAAAGGAAGTCAGTCGGTAGTACCATAAGACAATGCGGTGTGACCTCGAATAACCATAGAGTCAATGAACAGAATTTAACTTCACGTAAGAATATGCATATATGCGAGTACTCTTTTATAATAATACACCACAGGTATAACAATAATAAAAACAGTATTACGACGAACTCTCCTAGAAGAAAACATTGGCGAGTAGCTGCAACAAGGACGAATAATAGGCACTAATATAGCCCAAAGGACGAATCAGTTAAACTTCTTTAGCGCCCCGGCGAAAATCAATCACGCAACCGATTTTTGTTAGCGGCAACGCAACCGCAATTAATAAATGAACAATGAACCGGTAAAATTTTAATAAAGTACAAACATAATTTTCTCAGTGGAGCCATTACTTTCTGTTTTATAGCTACAACAATATTTTGGCGATACTGGAAGGTCGGTCCTAACGCGTCCCCTTGCGGCATCACCGGCGTAAGATGTTAAACAGAAAATTTAAGTAAACCGAGTAAAAACGAGGAAGCGAAAAACCATTTTCGTATTATTTCCACTCGGTTCATTTTGCCATTTTTCAGGTATAAAATCAAACCGCAAACAGATTATTGTTTGTTTTGCTTAGATTTAACCAATATGCGTACCCTGTTCCGTTGACCTTCAATAAGATTAAGTTAATATGCATAGGGCCGGTGAAAAACCCCTGTTGCTTTTCCTCCGAACGCAACCAACGGGGAATTTCAAATTTAATTAGAAAAAATTATGTTATCTAATCCGTACACATATTTTTTCGGGCCGTTATATAACGATTTATTCTTTTTTAATCATTAATTATACACAAATTCGCTTGAAATTACGTTTCGAGCCCGATTTTTTGTCGGCTCTTTGTGCGCCGTGCTCCGTCGCTTCGAGTTCTTCATTACGTAACAGCAAAACGTGAAAAATTATTTACCGAAACAATATTTCAAAATGTTTAACAATATTGAGTGTATCATCAATCAATCAAATTCAAGTTGTTATTAATTATAGCATGTCTAATAACATTTTCTGAGGTCTCCAAACGTACCAAACTTTACTCATACATTTGGTCAGTGATTTTAAAATTGCAAATGTAGCATCGGTACCTTTGAGTACTGACCTGGGTTAAAGTTCTGCTGTATGAGGCAGGTTGGTAAAAGCTGCCAGCGGGGAGGGTGAAGCCGTACTTCGAATACCCTGGTCCATAGGTCGAATCCATGTTATGCAAAATCTAATACAACTTTATACCATCATCAAAGTCACAAGTACCAAGAAAATAACTAACGCACGCACTACATTTCTTAAGAACAACAGGAACAATTTGATTCGGATATTTACTGCAAAAATGAATGTCACAAGTTCATTTTCGAAATGTGGACGAATTTAAAAGCGCAATTTATAACCCCTTAGACGGCATAAGGTAGTACCGTCATGTGTTTCTTTTCGCCGTCCGCGCGATCGAAGAGTGCTACAGATACACGCGGTGTTGACCCTATGCCGTCGGTAGAAGATCTGAGTTCTTGTAAATCTAAAGTAGTACCCCCACGCGGATAGGTGGGCTCTCTACACCTGTACATCTCCGTCTTGCTCGGCTTGGGAAGTCATCAACAATTAAAACAATTTTCGACAATAAATTAAACAATTTTAAAAGTCCTCTTCCGTGGCAACCATTTGAAAATTCGCAAGAAGCACTTTTGAGTACTTGGGATCTGCCGGTGCAGTTAATACATCCTAGACCGTCACTTACTGATAACCAGATGACGCCTAAGCACGGTTACATGGTTAGCAAGGTTTTAAGTGCTTATCGTCTTTAAGTTAATGGCTTAAGTAATTTCTACCTTTGTAGTAGCGGTTTCGGAACTGTTCATTTAATTCGTTTGTCTATCAATTTTTACATTCCAATAAAATCCATCACCATGCGCTCAGGAAGTATTAAAATAATGAAGAAGTGTTGCAGTGTTTGCAGTTTTATTGGTTCTCAACTTGATTATTTCAGTCGTTATTTGTGTAAGTTAAAGGACTATTTAAGTCATTTAGCGTGGCAGCTAGCACTTAAGATATTTTGACCCATTGCTAGACTCATCAAAGTCCAACAGAAAGGAATCGGTACTCTCCTGCGTTCTGTTCTCGTTTGGAGGCTTCTACTTCCTCATCATCAAACTGAAACTTTTTGTTGGTATTAGTATTTATTTTCCCGTTAGTACTACCCATATTCGCTGATCGTCCACTGTCATAATGTTATTTTGCACACTTTACGCACACTTCAGTGGCCATTTTAAGAAGAATTGGTAACTCAAATCGATGTTGAGCATTCAAGTATCTTACCGTTTTTTAATCTTTTCTTTTTTAGCCATTTATGCATTAGAAATGCTCAGTAAATGTTAGTACTAGCTGTGAAGACTGCAAGTGGACATTTATGTTATTCAATTCAATTAAAGAGAAAAGTATATTTGGATATGCTTTCAGAAATGTCAAGAGACAACTTCTTTCGTAGAAACGACCTAACTATTGAATAGTGTTTTGGACAGGACGTCGGAATACTATTGAGAAAACATCTAAGCGATCAGTATACTCCATTTGTGTTTTCATCTAAAGATGAAATATCACCAGAGTCGCTTTTCAAATGGTTCAGAACTGATCGTTGCTTATGGGAATGATACATTTTCACGTATCAATTTATCAATAGTCTCCGACTCGGTAAGAGAAGGATTGGTTTTTGAAAAGACATACCATGAACGCTATCTAAATGTGGATATGCGATCAGTCGAAATCGTTCCACGTTGTCTAATAAGCTTCTACAACTATTTTTCTTCATAGCACAAAATTGTAAATATTCCTATATCAAGCGAAAATTAGGAAAAGTGTTGAGATCATGAAAATATGCAGCCACGAGGTTGATAAATCTTCTAGTTTTGCAAGCTCCTGAATAAATTTTGTCCAGTTTTTTTAAATGATGTATGAGTGTCTATGAAAGCATGGTGCGTTTGAGCTGAAGCTTTTATGACATGTAGGATCATTGGCAGTGCCTATTAAACAGTGTTTTCTTTTCAAGTAAACTAGTTGCTAAAACAACTACTTTACGCACAATTTAAAAACCATGAAAAATTCGTAGGTACAAATTTTGGACTTATCGGAGCACTAGAAATTCCTTTTCTTTAGTTCTGACGTTTCGTAGGCCGTGAAATAAATGACATGCAAACGTTGCATATATGCTGAAAATTGGAACATTTTTTATCGCATAAAAGCTGGAAAATCAAATAAATCGCACAGTTTCGTTATGTTACGTTTTAGAATTTTAAGCCAAAGAGATCATCAAGTGCTGTTTCACATTTCTGATACTTTCAATATGAGTTACCTGAGAAACGCATCAGAATTGATTTTCAAAAGAAAGCAAGCAATGTTTGTATTTCTCACAAAGGCCATATTCCTATAAAATAATTGTTTTTTTACATTGCTTATATACTTACTAGGTGCGCAAGTTTAAAATGTCGTTTTTTCATGAAAAATGCGCAATTTTTTAGGAACAATGGTAAAACATTTTTTATTCAAAGTATTGGCAAACAGGCTTTAGGAATTTCATTCATTCTCGGGTATTTTATGGATACCATTCCAAAAGAAAGCTTCAACTTTCATTGATATCAATTCATTGAGTCATTTTTGTTCTTCCTCGAAAGTCTTGAAGTGTTGCTCAGCCAGTGCGTGCCCCATCGACGAGAAGGCGCCAGGTCTAGAAAATACGGCGGGTGGGGTAGGAGTTCCCAAGAAAGCGAAGAAACAGTTTCTTTGGCCACTGTGGCTGAATGTGCAGGAGCGTTGTCATGCTGTAGAATGACTTTGTTGTTTCTTCGAACCCATTCTGGGCGTTTTTCGACTAATGCGTGGTTTAAATTGATCATTTGTCAATAACATTGAAATCGCCACTTTTGAAACGTTGAAACCAGCGTTTACAAGTCTTGACAGTTGGAGCAAGATCGTCGTACAAGATTCTCTACAAGAACTTGATAACTTCCCGATGCCTTTTTCTTTTGATTGAACAAGAAAATCATTACATGCCACAAATTCTCTTTACTTTGCTCAAAGGTCGACATGTTTAACACGAAAAAGAAGTGTGCTACTAACTCGTAAACAGCTAAATGTATATGACGTTTTGTAGTTGGCAGTCTTACCCAAAAAGTTGCGCTTTGGGTTCCAGAGGTTACTTCAATAGATTTCATGCGCCATCTCTTGATAACAAAACGACATTTTAAACTTGCGCACCTGGTAAACAACCTGATTTATGTTCAGCAAAAATTCATAGCAGTGCCTAAAAGTTCCATAATCTAATCCCTAAGCTGAATTTAAGATCCAGCAAGTATTAAGTGCTCAATGATAGAAGCTGTGATAGAAAATTCATGTCGCCATTTTGAAAATTGAGAATTAAAAGAAAGCCATCAAGATGGCAACAGTAAATCATGCTATTAAGGGGTAGTTTTATAAGTAGAAAACTCAGTTGAGGGGAAAAGGCAATGTTTAGTTTGCTTTTCCTTTGTATAGCTGCTATTTATAAAACAAATATCGTATGAATAAAATAATGGTATGAAAAAAATAATGGTATGAACAAAATAATTTTGAGATAACGAAAACATACTCAGAGTTATGCAGAGCGCCATGAAAATTATAATGATATAGAATGTTAATAAATACATTTTTTTTGTTATACCCAAGATAGAAACTTAGTATAAGCATGTGCAACCGTGGCCTATTAGTAAATATTATACGCAGCTAAACCTAATAAGCTTCACTTACTCAAGATTTGCTAGCTTCGCTCTGTCATCCCTCATAAGTGAGGATGCAGTACATATGCTTAACATTATAATGACATAATAAAGACAAAACGCTAAATAACAGCAGATTACCAATTTTGTGGTTTTAAAGCATACGCATTTTTATTGCCTCCTAGTACCCGTGAGGGATGAGTGAGCGGAGTGGGCGAAGTGAGCAAATCTTCTATAAGTCAATCATAAGCATGTTTGATTTGGGGCGTCTCTGATATATCAGAAGGCAAAATAAATACATAATGATATAAAAATGCATTGGTCTCCTGCAACGACCCATTTCCAAACCCAGTAGAGGGAAGCAAAAATTGAATGATACAGAGTCAAAAAAAATAGAACTGTTCTGCTACATCAAATATAGAGGTTTAGAACAAGTTTATACATCTACGGCGCAGCAATAAATAAGTGAACTTAAGAAGCTTCAATTAATCGGGATTCGCTCGCTCATCTCTCGCGACTAAGGATGCATTAAGCATACTGAAAAATATGATTTCAAAATGTGATTAAAACGTGAAATGATGGCAGATTACGATTTTTGTGGTTTTTAAACATGTCAATTTTTTATTCCGTCCTGAACCCGCGAGGGATGAGTGAGCGGAGTGGGCGAAGTAAGCGAATTTTCTAAAAGTTAATCATTAGCGTGTTTGCTTTGTGACTATTCTGATATATCAGAGAGCAAAATATACACATAATAATGTAAAAATGCATTTGTCTCTAGCAAATGGCTCGTTTAAAAACGCAGCTGAGGTAAGCATGAGTTTAGTAAATGGTTATGAAAAATGGTGTTCAAAATTTTGTAATAAATTCTACACAAGCAAAAATAGGAGAGTTCATATTTCAATGAAACAAATGCGTTTTTCGTAGCATAATGTTTGAATACTTAGACGTGGTGATTTAAGCAGGGCAAATGTTTGTAAGAGTGCTTAAAAATTACATAAACGAAGCATTAAAACCAATCGACTCTCTTTAACTGTTCAATGACGAAGGTAGAGATAAAAAAAATAATTTTATTGTGACTAAATTGAGTATTAAAATGAAGCCATCAGGATTCAAAAACGATATCTAGCTATTAAACGGTAGTTTTACGTTTAGAAAACCCTCCAAAGAGAAAAGGTAATGATTTGATTTGCTTTTGCTTTGTGTAGTAGATATCCGAATTCAAAAGCTAAATCATGTTATTAAAGGGTGGTTTTACGTTTAGAAAACCCTTCAAAGAGAAAAGGGAACGATTTGCTCGTTCTCTTACTCAGGATAGGTTCGTTTCGCTCGCTTCGCTCGCTCATTCCCCGCAAGTAGAGATGCACGGGGATTACATAAAACTATGTTATAAAATGTTACCAAAACATGAAGCGGCAGCAGATTAAGATGTTTATGGTTTTAAGACATATCTGTTTTTATTGCGTCCTGAACCGGCGAGGGATAAGTGAGCGGAGTGGGCGAAGTAAGCGAATCTCCTAAGTGTGAATCATAAACGTGTTTACTTTGTGACTATTCTGATATATCAGAGAGCAAAATATACACATAATAATGTAAAAATGAATTTGTCTCTAGCAATGGCTCGATTAAAAACGCGGCTGAGGTAAGCATGAGTTTAGTAAATGATTATGAAAAATAGTGTGCAAAATTTTGTAATAAACACTATAAAGCAAAAATAGGAGAGTCCGTATTTTAATAACAGAAATGCATTATTTTGCAGCATAAAAATTACATAAGCTAAGGAGTAAAACCAATCGACTTTTTTTAACAGTTTGATGCCGGAGGTAGAGATAAAAAAAATCATTTTACAGTGAGTAAGCTTTGAAAATTGAGCATTAAAATAAAGCAATCAAGATTGAAAAGCTAAATCATGATATTAAACGATAGTTTTATGTTTAGAAAACCGTCCAAAGAGACAGGGCAATGGTTTGATTTGCTTTTGCCTTGTTTAGTAGATATCTTTAAAAACAATTATCGTATGAATCAAATAATTGCACGAACACCATCATCTTAAGATAAAGAAAACATGTTTGACAAAAAAGGAATTATCTAGAGCGCCATGAAGAATATAATACGAATAAGAATAAACAATTGAATTGTTGATTGTATCAAATATGGAAGCTTTGAATAAGCTTGTGCTTCCGCGGTGCATTAGTATATATTAAATGCAGTTGAACCTAATAAACTTCACTTACTCGAGTTTATTATATTTTAAGGTAAAAGAACATACCTTAAATAGAATCAAAGCCTCATGATAAATTTAATGATACAAAAGTAAAAACAAAAAGAAAATAGACTTGTTTGTTATATGAGACATGCAAGACTAGAATAAGCTTGTTATCTTACGGCGCATTATTAAACAGTTGAATTTAACAAGCTTACTCAGGATTCGCTCGATTCGCTCGCTCAGCTCGATTCGCCCGCTTCGCTAGCTCATTCCCCGCGGGTAGGGATGCACTACATAGTTATAAAATGTGGTTAAAACATATAGCAACAGCAGATTAAAATGTTTGTGGTTTTAAAACATATTCTTTTTTATTGGGTCCTGAACCAGCGAGGGATGAGTGAGTGATTCACAAGCCTGTCTGCTTTGTGACTATTCAGATATATCTGTAAGTAAAGTCGTCCTAGGGTTAAAATTGTATTGAGGTTTGAAAATAGTGATGCTTATTCCATTATTGTTAGGAATGTTTTCAGGGCTCAAATTTTTCTCAAAGTAAATAAATGCAACAATGCACGAATTGCCAAAATTTGTATTTCCGAATAATGGAACAATAACAGTATCGAACAGTTTGAAGACGCATTATTGAAGACAGCTTTTTAAACAACTCAAACTCACCTGAGAATCTTTACAAGAGAATGTAGAATAACATATTTTTAGCGATAGAGGTTTTAAATTCTTTGTTCCATTATTTAATAATAATTGAAACGCATAGTTCTGGATATTAAACGCCTGTCTTTGTCGGTGGGGGCATTTAACCATCTTGGTACTACATTTAGTACCAACAAATCATTAAAAATATGATCTAAAATTTTTTAGATTTTTATTAGAAATCAACCAAAAGCAAGTCATGTGTATTTTTTAGAGGAAATGGCGTTGAATATCCGCTGTACAGTGTCCATACTCAATCCAAACCACGGCTTGCTACTGGCTGGAGTACCGGAATCAGATCGTCCGAAGAAATCATCGTAATAGTCGTAGTCCGGGGCAATTGGGTTAAATTTGGCATAATAAACGGCAGCACATGCCGAGTAAATGAGGAGCACTGCAGTCGCCAACTGCAAAATGATTCAGTTTTTATCAAAACGGAAAACTGATGTTAGTTAGTACCAACCTGGAAAGCCGCCCAAAATTTGAAAGATCCTTCAGTAATAATGAAATCGTAGTAGCCTGCCCAAGGATCAGCCTTAACTGCCTTCTGCTCTTCCTTCATTTCCATCTTTTTTTCCTCTTCCTCCATTTGTTTCATGTGCTCTTTATGCTCATGGTCGTGAATTAAGTAATTGTTGTAATCGTCATCGTCATCGTCGTCATCGAACATCCCGCGCCCTCGACGTTCGTTTCTCAACCGTGCTCGCTCTTCATCGTAATCCTCCAGGCCTTCCTCATACCTGGAAATGAATTCAATTAAAAATTTTCCGCTACAAAGTCACTTATGTAACTCGCAACCGAAATAAATTTAATTGTTTCCATGCTAAATCGATCGATGCTGTCTAAGATCGTTTCCCTGTACGGGCGGATGTATAAATTTATATGCTTTCTACTCATCATTCACATGTTCCCGCTGCGAAACTTTAATTCCTGCTTTATATTCCTTTATTAAACTTTTTTGTTAGTTCAACTCTGATATAGCAGGTATACAAATAATCTTATTTATTTTTAATATTTGCCGTAAAAACAAAAGCTGTACACGCGAGCTCCGGTAAAATTTAATTAAAAGATCTCAAAGGCTCTTCTTGACATTTAGAACCGGGAGGTCAAAGCGTGTAATTCAAGCGTTTTATTTTACCGAGCACACAAGAAAAATGTACTTACTTGGTTTTTGCAATTTTTTCAACGGGTGCCGATGTTGTTGCTACAGGATAATCCATGGAAGTTGTGGCACTTCTCATTTCAACCACGTGCACCAAGTGGAATAATCCCAGAATGAATAAGCACAAACACCCAACCATGGTAGTTCTGTCACCGAGGTCTTAAAATTTCAAAATTCTTCAACGGCAAAATATTTCAAGTAACGAACGTAAAAGTCTATTCGCGTTTTAACTCTGCTAAATGCTGGGATATGCTTTTCTACCCTCGACCAAATGATTTATTTCGAAGGAGAGAAAAACAAAACATAAACACCACACGCACTGTCACTTTTATTTAAGTAAATTTTTTTAACGTTTATTACTAAGCCATTGTTATAGTGGCATTATGAATAACAATTGTTGGACTGATTTGAAATGATAGGCCCCCTCTTTGATGATATTGATCCAATACTTAACGTTTAATTAGTGCGACTAACGGACACTTAAGGCCTAATTGCAGGGCAAACAATGTGTTTCAATATATTCTGTTAGTTACATATAAGTAAATTATATGGGATAGATGATGGTCCGACGATAATTAGCGTACGGTATTTAGACAGACGAGTTGTTACAGAATTGGAACAATTTGCTGTATCTTATTTTCGTTTCTGATTTTCTCTCAAAAATTGAATCACGCGCGACACGATTTTCGCACCTTAAATTTGTCATCTCTGCTGTCAAAACCGCATCATTTTTATTTATTCACGTTTCTTACCAATCACGACGTGCTACACTTTGTTTGAAATGTAAATTAGACGCGATTGTTTATATGTTTAGTTATTATACCTGTTATTTGCATAAGGAATTGGTAAACTTGTGTAGACAAACAGTAAGAATTACAGATTGGTCCTAATTTAAATACCCTACTCTCCTGGAATAATCTTTCAAACACGGAGATTTTTACGAAACACATTTTGTAAAATTGCCATTAACATCAATCAACTTTTTTAATTTCTATGTGGAACTAGTTCTTAAATGCATATGACAATTAAAATGCATTATTGCAATCTTGCTGAATGAAATGCTTTGGAATGATTAAATATGTTCATAAACATCCTATTAAGTAATCAAATATAAAGTCAAATTCTAGTATGCTTTGGAATTGTTCACCCCAAAAATTTAGGTTTTCAACAGTCACTTTCCTAAAACTTCTACACTAAAATATTTATTAGAGAAAAAGAAAACACTCTGATTTACAAGAAAATGCGATTTTCGATTAGCCATTACTTATTTCGTTGACATAAGAATCTGTAATAAATTTCCTAAAACATTAAGATAGCCTTTTTGTTGATTTGAACGATGCACCGGAAATGCTATTTTATAAGTTTTGAAAATTTCGCACTAAGAAAGCTATGGACTGAAATTGAAAAACGAAACTGGCGCTTTACTTGTATATTTTGAAATCATGACTTTTTGAACTCCAATGAGCGCATTTCTATCAATTTTCATATCGGGGGAAAATAGAAGTGCACCAAGACCTCGTCAAAAAACAGTGCAATAACATATAAGGTTTCTCTAAAACATAGTTGCAAAACGTATTTAGAAACGTGAAGCAATTTTTAACTATTAATCCATGCGTGTTACTTAGTGTAATTTTACTCCGAGATATATAAGGCAGCCAACATTGGACTCTCAGTCATTAGAATCGATAGCGAGCTTTTTCCAAAGTATCTAGTTACAAATCTACATCCCTGGCTTTTGAATTTACTGGCCACCCTCTGTAGACCATTTCATTGAAAATGGGAGTTTTATCCACTCTAAATTTTTGCTATCATGGACAAAGAAACATATACACGTAAATATTGGGTTGGCAACTAAGTAATTGCGGATTTTTTTAGAAAATCAAAGACAATTTTCTCATGGAACTAAATAATTTTATTCTGTAATGTATTGCTCATTTTGATCAATGACCTTTTGCGATCTTTCAGGCAGCATCATAATCCCGCGTTCATAAAACTTCTGGCTTTTATTAGCAAAAAAGTGAATCAGGTACGATTTGACACCATCATCATTATTGAATTTTTTACCATTCAAGCAGTTTTGTAAAGATCGAAACAAAAAGTAATCAGATGTAGCAAGGTGAGGACTATATGGTGGATGTGGCAAAACATCCCAACCAAGCTCCAATCATTTTTGCCGAGTGACCAAAGATGTGTGTGGCCTTGCATTGTCATGATGGAAT
>JAWQRO010000451.1:0-38894 GCA_033557835.1 Helochares maculicollis
GCTCTCATACAAGTTTAGTAACTCGCCAAAAGCTTTTACAGCTTGAATGGGATGTAATACCACACCCACCTTATTCTCCAGATTTGGCACCTTCAGATTATTACTTGTTCCGGTCTTTGCAAAATTTCTTGGATGGGAAGACCTTTACCTCAAACCAGGACGTCAAGTACACCTTGGACCAGTTTTTTGCCAGCAAAGTCCAAAAGTTTTTTGAGCGTGGGATCAATCTCCTGCCCGAAAGATGGCAAAAGGTATTGGACCAAAATGGAGAATATATCATTTAATAAAATGTTTATACACTCTGCTACTAAGAGCGTCAGCTTAGCCTCTTAATTCAAGAGTGTTCTTCTATTTAGGGCGTTAACTGATTTTTTATGTTTAAAAACATTACTAATTAAGAGCTTCAACCTAAGCTTTTAGTATTTAACAGCATTCCACGCTTAAGGTCGTTCTATTAAGCTTCTGTCCTTCAAAAACACCAGGCTTATTAAGAGTATCAACCAAGTCTTCTTATATGAAAGTACAGCTCGCTTTGATGGAGAATCAAGAGCCTCAACTGAGCTTCTCACATCGTAAATGTATTATTAAAAGCGACAACTTTCTGAGGTATTTCTCTATAAAAAGCGTCAACATCGTTTTCCACATAATAAAATATTTGTTTAGTTATAATGTCAAGTAAACTTTTAATAATATGGAATATGGCTGCTATTAAGAGCATCAACTTAGCCTGCCATATTAAGGTACAGTCCACAATTTAGAGTGCTAACTGATTATTTTACGTTTAAGAACGTTCTTCTAATTAAGAGTGTCAACTCGCGGCTTTATTGTAGAAAACATTCTACCATTAAAAGCGTTCTATTGCGCTTCTTTCATTCAGAAACACTTCGCAAATTAAGAGCGTCCTCTAAGCAATCTAATTGTAATGCTGATGCCCAGAGATTCTAAGAAGAAATGCGGTCTGGTGTTTTTAATAAATTTAGCCCCAATAAATGCTCTTAGTATCGCCAAGGGAGTGCATTTCTTGCCACCCTAAAGAATATTGATGGGCTCTACACAACGTATTTTACAAGCGGGTGAGTCGTCTGGCAAATATTGAAGTGGATGTAATGGCCAGTTTTGCGAAGTTAAAGAAATCGTGGGATCGTAAAAGTTGCAACCGCCATTGGACAAACGTCACGGGAGTGCTGCCACATATTATCTGACCGAATGCACGGCAGAAGCAGAATCAATTCAGCTCTGTCACTAGAAAGTCAGGTAGTAGAAAAACCGAAGCGACGCGCATATAAATAGATGTAAATATTTGTACATTTTATGTAAATAATAAAACCTGCTTAGAAATAAATATAAATAAATCGCTGGCATTTTAGGTTGATTAATAAGAACTCTCCAAAATTCGTAACATTAGCTCCAAAAATGGCTCGCTTTGTTGGGCGATTAAGAGCGTCAAATGAGTTTCGAATATGATAAATTATTAAAGGCGTCAACTTAAGATTTTCACACTCCTCTTTTTATAATGTCAACTCAGCTTTTAATCGCAAGAAATATTCGGCTACTAAGAGCGTTAACTGTGTTTTTTCATTTAGATACATTAGATTCATAAAGAGCGTCAACTTAAACTTTTACTATTCGAAATAGTTTACTGTTAAGAGCATTCAATTAAGGTTCTATCATTTAGAAACACTTCGCTTATTAAGAGCCCCAGCTTAGACTTCCTGTATCCGAAGGTAGCTCGCTTTGCTGGGCAATTAATTTCTTCAACTGAGCTTCTAGCATTGAGAAATATTATTAAAAGCGTTAACTTGTAGTTTTTACATTCTGAAACGTTCCACTATAAACTGCGTTAATATCGCTTCTAACACTTCACTTTGTGGTATTTAAAACGCCAACTAAGCTTCCAATACAGAAAACATTTTGCCTTTAAAAGCATCAAACTAAACTTAAGATAAAGAGGCATTCTGCTCTCAAAAGCGTAAACTAATCATCTTACTTTTAGGAACATTTCCCAAATAAAATCGTCGACAACGCTTTTGAAATCTACTACATGTTTTACGGAGCTTTCATTTTACTCAAATAAAAATTACAATAAGTTTCTGAAAGGTTTTTATTACGTTTTAGAATAAATATTGCAGGTAAGTATTTTAAGGTACAATGAATGTTAGAAACGTCCAATGGTGAAATATCCATTTATTTGTAAGTAGTTGCTAATGCTTTTAAGAACATTGAAACATATGAACATTTTAAAGTCTCAATTCATATAAAAATGCATAGAAATATAGAGCAACACTTATGTAATAATAAAACGGGGTAGGTAAGTAAATGCGACAAAACAGTGTTAATAACTAATGAGCAAAGAAAAGTCGTGTGAATTCAAGCAACGAGTCCATGCATTATTAAAAGAAGTACTTTATCAGTTGAGTTTACAAATATCAGTAGCCGAAGTTGAGGCAGAAGGATTAAACTAATTTTCTCTACAAGTTCTTAAGACTAAGATCCACTGTTTGTGGCATTTTTCTTTTGTGCACATAACGACTGCTGAACTGTTTCAATGAATATTGTTTAACCAAAAATATTAAGTATTATCATTCTTCCTCAAACCGCAATAATTTATCAATTAGCAAACACTATTACATTGCTATATTTGTAAATTAATTGGTTTTCCCTACATAGTATAAAAAAATCAGTTTAAAAATAAAATTTTAGAAATTTTTAAAATTTCAGCCGAGTTTTTAGGGTTACGTAAGCTTTTAACACAAAGAATTAATCGATATGATACATTTAATAGGATTTGATATGCAGATTAGAATTGATGTCTCAATTGATATGCAAAATACAATTATATGAAATTTCAGTTTGATTTCTTCACCGCCTATGCAGGGATGTTGAGTGGAGACACATACTGGTTCGATATCGACAAACCGATTACCGCTATACAACAAAATATAAAATTGATTCAGTCAGTTGTTAAAAATGCGATGGAAGTATACACCTAAAATAGTTTCTATAAATCAAATCATACGTGTTTGAAGTATTTTAGAACAGTATCTATTTACTTTTTGTCCGTTCAACGCCAGTGGTATAATCCAACCTAACGACATTCGGGTTTCTGATGGGGAAAAATTATCAATTTCTACAAAAATAAAATGTTTGGTCGAAAATTCCAATGATGCAGTGTGGAGAAAGTCCTGAAGTCTGCCTTAAAAACTGTTCGTTTATCATAAATAAAGGAAATCTTCTAATTGAGTCGTTTGTTGTCGCCCGACTTGCGTTATATTCGGAAGCACCCCATCACATGTCGAAAGCGAGCGACCCTCTGGTGTATCAATTTAACAAAAAGAGACCCGCTCGTGGTTCTTAACGAAGAAGCTCTAGAACTTTGGTAATATCGTTGAAACTTTTGTAATTGGACTCGGGATACAAAACGAGTAATTTTCCACAAAAATAAACCGACACGGAAGAAAAACTGGACTATTATTAGTATCAACCCGGGTAACACTTGGGTCTCCCTATATTTTATCAGGTTTCTTCAGCTGTGCCCCTGAACCGCGCCACCTCTAATGAAACTTGTTTGAGAAGATTAGGCGCGTTTTGGAACTGAAATTGGCGGTTTTAGGGCCTGTTTACAATGCAGCCTGGCATATTTTACGGCTCCCTTAAGCCTCTAATTAAAAATCGAATGTTTGGGTTGTAAAATATTTGGAGCCCGTTCTGTTCGGTGTGATTTTTAATTAAAATTTTACGGCGAGTGTTGATGCGGCATTAAAAAATGATTTGGGAATGCACTTGCGAGACAAACGTAGCTACCTCTGTTTCTCCATCAACATATAATCCAATAAATGTGTAGGCTGATGATCCTCTTGTGCTTTACGTTTCTTGTGATGGGACGAATAAGACGCTTAGTTAGAAATAAAAATTATGTTGGAAAATAGGGCAAAATACAGAAACAATCCCAGTAGGGCTTGTAAGTGCTTGGGTGACGCAAAGCCGCACTTGGAGGAATTCAAGGGAAGCGCCGCTCATGTTTGTTCCGCGCCGCTCATGTTTGCTCCACGCCGCCATGTATCGGCATGGCAGGCTCGAAAGACCAAAAGCGCAACGTATAAAATGTCAGCGCCTGGCGTTAACGAATAAGGGGAGAAATCCCTGCGAATATCAAAGGGATGTAGCGAAATGTTCGTTGCGTCCGAGATTATAAACCGAAACAATCTTTGGATGTTCCGTGTGAAGCCACGTCCATCGTCAAAACGTGCGATTCCTTCGCGAGTAAACATAGTACGCGCCCAAACAGTCGCGAAAATGCGGCAGTCACGTGTTTCCCGGCCTACTTCAGTTGTCGATACGCCTTTTGACAGCTGCCGCAAAAACAAACAGATTCCAACCTCAAATTTCGCACGGCAGCCAGCGGCCTTTGGACGCAAAAAACAATCGCCCGGCCACGGCCGGCTGTGTTTTGCATGCGGGTATGTAAAAGGCGAAATTTAAAAGGACGCTTCTAGACTTACCGAACGTAGGGCGAGGCGTCTCCCCATCTGCAGTTTCTTCACCATGCTGCAACGACAGCAACGCCTTGAGCCAGGCGTCAAGATCCTCCTCGTTATCCAAAACCACGCAAAAACAATCGTCTTTGGTGTAAAGAGCAATCACGTGTTTGTGTTTGATATCCGACCTTTTATTGATGTTGAAACACGTCTTGAGCGGAATACTACGTTTCGGCGGTTGTCCGCTATTGAACTTCCTCTCTGAATCGTAGTAATCCAGTCTAGCGGATGATTCGCTGGTTTCCGCTCGCAAAACAAAATATTTCTTCTTATTCGTCTTCAATTTTTTCAAGTAGCCCCTTCGCACTATGGGGCCGCCTCCCCCTCCTGGCTCGGCGACTGAACCAGAGCTTTTCAGACTCATGGCTAACTTTTGAGTTTTTCTGTTCACATGGGTCACTAGATTGGAACACTGGGCACAGATGAAATCAATTTTCGCAGTTGCACTCGTTTTGGCTCGACTACTCTCTTGTGCTTCAATAGAGTAGTAGAGAGAAAAAGCGGTTTTATTGCCAAGGCCGTATAAAAATATGCGCAATAATGTTACAATACGTGAACATGTTGGGTCAATGAATATAGTAAAATAGCTGGCTTCCTGCTTTGGGAGCCGAGCCGCGATGGTCGTAACGTGTTCTCACAAATTCTCACATCAACACCAACCAACCACTCGCACTCTTCACGGCACCGCACGTTTTTTTCTCTCGCGACCTGAGGAACCACCGCACTAAAACCTAAAAGATGGGGCGATGCACACTGCGTCGTTATCTCAGTAGGCGACGCGAATGACACGTTCCCTAACAAAATCCGCTCAAATTTAGAAAAACACAAACAAAGCCACCTCGATGTTGCTTGCTTGTGTTGTACTTTGATACTAGTTCGCATTCAACTCCATCTTGGAAGGCTTGATCGTCATGTGTTCGCTATAGACGTCTGCGATTTGTTCACGTCTGGCATACGACACAAACATTGGCAGCTATCTCCGTCTATTGGGAGTGTGAGAAGGCGACGACTTCGGACTGTCAGTCTGATATTCAGCAGTCGTGTTGCAGGTTGTAAACAAGTTGGGCGCATGCTCCGACTCCGTAGTATTCGATAACAGCCGCCTAGTCGTAGCGCGTTTACACGAGCTCGATGCATTTGCGCATTGTTTGAATAACTGCCGGGGCGCTTGCCGGTAGAGATGGATCTTTTGCAAGAGATGCACTCGCTTGGTTCGATTGGATATACGTTCGTTTGTTGTGGGGTCGCCACTCCATCGCTATTTCAACACATCACATTGCATCGTGTCGCGCCGCGTCCTATTAGGACTGGTCTGGGCGAAAATTGCTTATTTTATAGGCACATGGAGCATACTGACGCAATATACGTAACAGGACTGGTTTCGATTGATTCTGTACCTTCTACCTTTCATTTGTGCCCCTTATTTTACCTGCATGCTTACATAGTAGTAAACGCATGTTCATATTGGGTCATCTCGAAAAGAAATGCACTGACTACCTACTTTCAAGAAGTTGCGTAACATCCATCATGGTGGTTGTAAGATCATTTCGAATCCTTGGAACCAAAGACCTAGAATTACAGCTTTTCAATGAGAACAGCTACTATACACTAACAGCGTAATGTAGTGCCTAAAATTTGAAAAATAAGCTATATATGATACATCTTGTTTCATACTTACGTTCTAAAACTTGCAGGGGTTGTAGATGTAATAAATAATAAGTGTTGGGCTTTGCATTAATTACCAACTGAGATGATAATTACATGTACTACATGGACTGAAAACTCTTTAGCCCAACAATTAAAGAACATTTTATCGAATGAAAATATTCTTCGACATAATCTCCATCTAGAGTATTGCATTTGTTGTGACGGTCCTCCAACATTTCGACACCGGTTCGTAAGTGTGAAGCTTCGAGGCTTTCAAAATAGGCACTTATTTCCATCTTGACTTCCTCTTTTGATTAAAATCTTTTTCCAGCGATCCACTTTTTGAGTCTAGGGAAGAGGAAATAGTCACTAGGGACCAAATCTGGTGAGTACGGTGGGCAAGGGACTAGTTCATAGAGAAATCCCTTCAATTTATCGGTCGTATCACAAGCTGAATGGCCCGAAGCGTTGTCTTGTTGAAGGAACAATTTTTTCTTCGCTAAATGAGGGCACTTGGCTTCGATGTCGAGCGATCCAATAACGTTGTTTATTGATTGTTTCACCATGTTTCAGGTAGTAGATGAAAATAGTTTCAAGTGGACCCCAAAAAATACTGGCTAAAACCTTGCCGGCCGACTGTTGTGTTTTCAGGCACTTTGGACGACTTTCACCGAGTAACAGCCATTCAGTGGACTGTCGATTGGACTCAGGTGTGTAATAATGTATCCATGTTTCATCCATTATTACAAATCGGCGCAGAAGCTAGTTTTTATTGCGTTTGATCAATGCCAGGTTGTCCTTTGAAGTGGAACACGTTTATCCTTTTGGTCGAGATGTTTTTCCCACTAGAAAACAATGTTTGATCAAAACAGCAAATTGACTTTTTTCCATTGTAAATAAAAAAAGCACAGGTAGAGTCACTTTGAGACCATTAACTTGAGGACGATTAGATAGTGTCGTGAAACTTTGACAGTATTCTAGTTAAGGTTAGAACTCTAAGACAAAGATAGAGATATTAGTCGTTGGTCGAAGACAGTCCAATTTCATTGCTATTTCAAGCAATTTCCTTCTGATCAACGCATAAATCAGCTGAACTCATAACATAATAATAAAAATTCTTTGGAGAGTTCAAATAACATTGCAATAAATTTAAACAGCAGAGGAAATATAAGGAGCATGTTTGCTCGATTTTTAGTTCATGCGTTCACTTCAATGCATTTAATTTATTATAGATTTGTTATTTGTTCCATAAGTTTGCGCAACTCGGACGTCCATGTTCTTTTAACCTTATTCCAAGAATGATGGGTTGGTAACATGTAAGTCATCTCTACTGCTAAAGCATGAAATAAGCAATAAACAAAATAAAAGAAGCGATCGTTTTATTGTTAATTATATGCACGAGAGCAACTATTCCTCAAAAAACTGTACAAGTGCAATAAATTACAACCACAGAGGCAAGAGAAGCGGCGCATGTTTGCTCGGTTTTGTATTTGAGTCGATATTTTAAATTCAACACTAACTAATGGGGGTTTTAATTATTAACTATTTTACAATTAACACATCGAAATTGAACAAATCCCGCATTTCCGTCTAAAAATAAGATAATTTAGAGTGCTTACATTCACAATACAGATTCTTGAATTACTAGTCTACATAATATTTGTACGTAATTTTTGTATATTTAAAGTTTAGTAACGCGTACAATCAAGGAAATAAGTCAGATTATGTCTGTACATGGAAAATACTGTTCACTGATGTTAAGCTTCCTGGCACTAATCAGCAACACGTTTTAGGGTTTATTATGAGTACAAGTCATTATCAATTCTATTAGAATTTAATTTAACATGACCACATTATTTCGCAGGGAAGAAAATTATCCGGCTAACTTTCTGAGGATTATCATAAATTGTATTTAATGCAAAAAGTAAGTATGTATAAGATCAATTTTGATCTTAGATTATGGTACTTTCTATGACAGATCTTTAGTTTAGACAAAGACGTCAAACACATTCATTCTTTCAAAGTGAATAAATCGCCTTTTATAAGATATGATAATGAAAACATTTAAAGAATACAACTATACAAATGCTTCTAAGTCAATCTAATTGAATGATAGATTTAAAGAGTAAGAAAGTAATTAAAATTGGTTAGCAAAGCCCCAAACAAGCAATAAAAAATGCAAGGCAATGCAGCCAAATTTTACCATATATTCAAGCGTTGCCCCCACTTATATGACACAAATTGCTTGAAAAATCACTATTTAAACCAAAACTATAGGAACCTGAACAACAAAAACTAAAATGTGGAGAAATCATAAAGAAAATTTAATCCGAGAAAGTTCATTTTCTAGTACTTAGTAGTTTTTGCAATTGCATAACTATGCCCACAATATGCCGCTTAGCCGAGTGCGTATATTTTATTATTAAGATATAATTTAACGACCAGCTTAATGGGTCAACTTATTTTTCCACGGATGCAATAAAATTTTATATCAATGACGTACACGACTTTTTCAATACGATAATTAAATATACTGTAACCCATTCAAATAACCATTCTACAACTCATACGCAAACCTAATCGCGAAATTGCGTTCAATTGTTCGAGTCATACCAAACAATATTTTGTGAGAGTAAAACGAATAGTGACAACATACAATTATTTACAAATTAACGATGCCGCCTAAAGTAGTGCTTTACTTGATTGCTCCAACTATAGAAATTGCATCCAATACCCATACTTTGTAAATAGAGGTATTATATGGGTAGAAATCTAAATTGATTGCGATCTTTTTCCTTCAGTTTCTGGGGAGGAGCAATTTTTGCCTTGTTCGTGAAGAAGAGGTCAGGGATCTTCTGCACAGCAAGAAGATAAACGTGAGTGGCGAGTGCAAGCTATTCAGTATTTTTATGTCCATAACTGTAAAAAAGTTCACGTACCTATCGCTTTAAGTATTGCGGGTTTCGAGCGACAAAAATTGCATAGTTGGAATTCCTTTCTATTGAAGTCCATATAGATGTTATGCGGACGACCCGACCTAGATGACGCTTTACATCTGTTTGTTATATGCACATCAGCGTTCAGGCATATGCTATTATTGCTTTCAAGAATTTATTTCTTCATTAAGGAATTAACTGCTACTAAGTTTTATAGAAAAGCGGAGCTCGATAAAAGGCACCTATGAGTGTATCAGGTTTCCTCTAAATTTGTACTTACTCCAATTGATTCGAAACACGTGGTCCGTGTTTGCATTTTAATCTGGAATGTAACCATTAAGCGGAATATAGATTAAATTGAGCTGTTATGAATGGACCAGTTGGATGACTTCCGACCTGACTGGTAATAAAAATATCAAAATCCCGAGAAAGATGCTTGATCTCTGGTTTGCTTGAAATTTACAGATTTAGATTTTATGCTTTATTTTCATAACTTATTCCGTCCATATGCTTTGTTTTCATAACTTATTTCGTCCATAAGCTTTGTAAGGTCTATACTATAGAGAGATACTATCGAGTCTATAGTCTCTTAGAAGAAGACGTTTTAAAATCGTTTAAAATTTCATCTTGGGTGAGTTTTTCTAGTCTTGAGTAACGTTTTAGCTTCACGCAAACTTTTAATGCAACGTGCTTCTAATAATTAAACAACTGTTTCTAAGGGATCTCTAACAGTAAAACGAAAATATGTAATTGATTGGTTTTCTAGAGACTTTATCCAGCAAAGTCTAGTAAGATTTTATTTTCTTTGGAGATATTGTTGTTTAATTGTCGTTCAATACCGATCCAAATATTAATTCGATTGGCACTTTTTTAGACCAAATGACCAGTTGTCAAGAGGTAAACAATAGCAGCATTTGATACAAAATATCAACTTGCATTTTCATCTTATAATCTGCCATTTTCATGTAACAAACCTGTATTTTCATGTTACCCTGCATTTTCATGTTATAATCCTATAATTTCATGTTATAATCCTACAGTTTCATGTTATAATCCTGTATTTTCATGTTTTAGTCCGGCATTTTTAACTTACAATCCTAGATTTTCTTGTTATTTATACTGCATTTTCATGTAATAATCCTACATTTTCATGTTATGAACCTGCATTTTCATATTATAATCCTTCATTTTCATGTAACAATCCTGGATTTTCATATAATTATCCAGCATTTTTGTGTAATAATCATACATTTTAATGCTATAGTCTTTCATTTTCATGCTATAATCCTTCAATTTTATGTTACAATCGTGACTTTCATGAGATTAACCTGCATTTTTATGTCATAATCTTACATTTTCATGTTATAATCCTGCATTTTCAACTTACAATCCTGGATTTTCATGTTATTATCTTACATTTTCATATTATAGTCCTGCATTTCCATGGTATAATCCTGAATTTTCATTTTATAATCCTGCAGTTTTATGTTATAATACTACATTTTCATGTTATAATCCTGTATTGTCAACTTACAATCCTGGATTTTCATGTCATAATCCTGCATTTTCATGTTATAATCCTACATTTGTAGGATTCCAGGTTATAAACCTGGATTTCGTGTTATAATCCTATATTTCCATGTATTCTGAATGCTCATGTTATAATCCTGGGTTTCCATGTAATTATCTTGCCGTTTCATGTTATAATCCAACATTTTCACGTTATAATCCTGGGTTTTCATGTAATTATCTTGCAGTTTCATGTTATAATCCTACATTTTCATGTTATAATCCTGCATTTTCATGTTATAATCCTGTATTTACATATTATAATCCTGTATTTATATGTTATATTCCTGCATTTTCATGTTATAATCCTCAATTTTCATATTACAATCCTGGGTTTTCATGTAATTATCTTGCAGTTTTATGTTATAATCCTATATTTTCATGTTATAATCCTATATTTTCATGTTATAATCCTACATTTTCATGTCATAATCCTTCATTTTCATGTAATTATCTTGCAGTTTAATGTTATAATCCTAAATTTTTATGTAAAAAAAAACTGGATTTTCATGTAATCCTGCAGTTTTATGCTATAATCTTATATTTTCATGTTATAATCCTACATTTTCATGTTATAATACTGCATTTTCATGTTATAATCCAGAATTGTCATGATATAGTCCTGCATTTTCATGTTATAATCTTACATTATCATGTTATAAATCTGGTTTTCATGTTGTAATACTGCATTTTCATATTCCAATCCAGAATTGTCATGTTATTATTCTGCATTTTCATGTTATAATCTTAAATTTCCATGTATACTACATATTCATTTTATAATCCTTCATTTTCATGTTGCAATCCTGGGTTTTCATGTAATTGTCTTGCAGTTTTATGTTATAATCCTACATTTTCATGTTATAACCCTACATTTTCATGTTACAATCCTGCATTTTCTTGTTATAATCCTGCATCTTCTTGTTCCAATCCAGAATTGTCATGTTATTATCTTGCATTTTCATGTTATAATACTACATTTTCATATTATAATCCTGAGTTTTCATGTAATTATCTTGCAGTTTTATGTTATATTCCTACATTTTCATGTTATAACCCTGCATTTGCATGTTATAATCCTGCATTTTTATGTTACAATCCTGCATTTTCAAATTTTAATCCTGCATTTTTAAGTTCCAATCCACATTTGTCATTTTATTATCCTGCATTTTCATGTTATAGTCCTACATTTTCATGTTATACACCTCGATATTCATGTTACAATCCTGTATTTTCATGTTAATATTTTGCATTTTAATGTTTAAATCCTAGATTTTATAATCCTTATGTATAGCAATTTTATTTCCTTCGTTTGTTATTCCTCTAGTTTCTGTAATGTCATCACCATGGTATGAATATAAATCAGTAATCTCATTTATTGTGAAATATAAAACTGTTATTTGAGAATGTAGATGCATAGCTGTGCAGTCTCCTTTTTTCCATTTCGTTCTTTATACCTGCGTTGAAATATTTTTCATCTTTTTTCACAAGGTTTCAAATCGATCGATTATTCCTTGAATTAAATAATATGTTAATAACGGATCAGAGTAGACATTATCAGTAATTGCTAATCTCCCCCCATTTAATACAATTTATGGCAAAGATACCTAAACTTATCGTGGTTTGAATAAATCAGTCAGTTTTGGGTAGTCAAAAATTTATTGAAAATTAATAAAAAATTCTTATACAGCTTTTACTCTATGTTTATGAGCTTTAGAAAAAATTGGGAATTGCGGAAAAGGTGTAATTGTTGCATTAGTAATAGACTCTCGTGGATGATATTTTCACATTAGCTGGCTCAATTAGTGTAATTTGGAAGGTTGAGATAGAAATTCATTCTAAGATTACAACAAATCGCGATATTTTGTCTGCACTTACCGGTAAAGCGTAAGCGTTGCAGCTGCTGCATTTGTCGAGAAACAAAATCGTTGTGCAAGTTTTATAATGAATTTGTGAGTTATTAGGATATGTGTCATTTCATCATATTAATTTCGAATGATACGTCGACAACGAAATCAGTTGTCAGCATATTCAAGACTACTAACAGCAAATTAACAAAATATTATTAAAATATATCTAATTTATGTATGTGAAACACATTTAAATATATTTTAGTTTACAGTTACAGCTGATATCGATAGCAGTAAAATATTCAACAATTTTCTTGCAATAGAAAAGCACGTAACGCAATGAGCTACTAACACTGCACTCAAAATGACTAAGCGATTTGGCGTGTCATTGCTTTTGAGAAATTGTCCTACGGTGATGTGGACGAATATTATGATATAGATTTTATCCAAACGAAGACTTTCGGTACAGTATGGGAACAGTTGTCGTAACGGGGTGTCTACGAATCAATTGAAAAATTTAAGAATAGTCGAGTGTTTCGCATGACTGAGCAGGACCGCCATTTACCGCCATAAATGAGTAAACTCTTGAACCTGCACCTGATATGATTGATAAAGCAGTACACTGTCTGCAAACGTCTTTTTTATTGTGTGTTTATTGTTGGTGTGGAACTTTTCAACAGAGATTTTAAATGATTTATAAATAGTATTTTTAACAATGTTTCTGTTATTGTTGTCTTACTGGAGCTCTAATATTGATATATCCTGCTGTGTGTTGGTTTTTGGTACCAGTTTGTTGACATAATGCTCCTTGACATCTAAGAATGGTATGCAATTGTTTGCATCCTGTAACGGCTATATCGAATTTAGGGTGCATTAAAATTAAGTCGGTGTACCTCAAGTAAAAGGATGATTTGTGTGAGAGTTTTGTTAGTCATTCGTCTTCTAGGTCACCCATTACCTAGTTTGCAATGATTGCAGAATGTAGTGCTCCTATAGCACAGTCAAAGGCTAGTTGCTGGTATGTTGCTTGGAAGAGGAAATATTTTGAAGTGAGAATTAAAATTGTACCCTCTGTTCGATCTTCATAAGTGGTTTTCAATCTGAATCAAGAATTTTTTCACTGATTAATTCAGATTAATTAATAGAGGTTGGTGTATAGTAATGTTACATCTGATCATTGCGTGATATAGCCTTGGCTTATTTTCAGTGCTGATAATTTTGTAATCAGATTTTATATAGAAAGTTCCTTGTAGTACAGTATCTTAGAGATAATTTTTAATAGGCGTTTGGATAGTTTGTGTGTTGGAGTGTCTACCTTGTTTACAATAGACCCTAGATGCCTATTGTTCTTGTGGATTTTTGGAATAAATTATGAGTGAACACATTCCAGACTTCTGAATGTGGATACCAACGACTTGCGAGGGCGCAGCTCAAAGAAGCTACGGCTAGCGAAGCAAAGCATTGCTTGCGCGTACCATAAAAACGATCCTCAAGAGAATTCGGTTGGTAAATAACTCGTTGCACTACAAATTATGCTCACAGCGGTTCCTCGTGAGCATTCCGCTTTTGCGACCGATTGTATAAAAATTACATTTAAATTCATGTTCTCATAAGTCAAAAGAGCAAGAAACAAAGCTGGAAGGTATTGACCGACAATAAATATTTCCTGAATTTAAACAGCCTGGAAACAATGTAATTAGCTTCATTAAAATATTTTACAGTTTCGGATGTCTGCAGGTTGTTAAACGGCTCCTTATATAAAATAAATATTAATAAAGCAGCTCGGTTTTGATACGAATTTAGTAGTAATAATACTATGTTATTACGCCTTATCCTAGTTAACCGTGAATTATGACCACACCGATTGGGGAGGCCTTATCTAGATTTTCCTCTCCACCTATGTCGATGTAACCCACAAGGAAATTATACTACGACGCACTTTAGTGAAATCGCCCCCTACTGCGCAGACTCTCAGTTTCTGTTATTTAAACTAAGGCTACATGAATGAAATACGTTTTCCCCCGTAGGTAAGTGTGCATGAGATTTAAAAGATAACAAATGATTTACACAAGTAATAATGGCCCTGTTAGAGCCGCTTTCCTCGTAATTTTTTTATTGAATAAAAATGGCGCTATTTTGTTTGTAAATTGCTCTTGATGATGGTGATTTACGATGTACAAATAAATTTCTTAACGGAACGGCGGCGGACCGACGTGACGTGTATTGCTGCGAAATTTCTACCCCTCCGTTTACTTCCGCCCTACATTCGCCGGCGCGCGGCGACTGGCGCCCGCCGCTGTCGACAGCCGGTCGAAAAGTGTAAACGTGGTCGGTGAGTACGCATGTTTAGTCGAGAACGTAAACATACACATCAATACCGACATCGAAGTTAGGTCTACGATGGTACGCGCGAGAAATATTCGACGCACTTTTTTCGTTGAGGTCACCAGACGCTACTTTTTTAATTATTGTGACGCATTTAGACTGCGTCGTCTATGTATCTTTAAACTGGACCACCTCTCGTGAATTCGAGCGATTCGATAGCCGGCCCGACGGAGAATCGGGAAGGCTTCGCTTCGGCTCCAACGCCCGCTGCGCGATTTTTTTAAATTCGGCCTACATAATTTTTGCTTTGTTTTCGAACGGCTCGGAGGAGTCGACGTATGTGTGCAAGGCGTCTCCGATTATCAATGAGTATTTCGTGAATGAAAACGGGTAGGCGCTGATAAAATGGCTAAACTAGGGCCTCACCTACATATGCCAATCAGAAATTTAATGCGACGCGGCGCACTACGCTCCCAGCTTGCAGCGGCGTTAATCCCGAATAGTAATGGACAGCCAAGACCGCGTTGGGACGCGATTCCTTCGCCACGCTTTCCCGCGCTGGTTTAATATTGTGGCCGAAGCCCTTTTACAACGCAAAAACGATTAAATCCTCGTTAAATTTCGATTTGGGCGACGGCTTGCTTGAAAGACGCGGTTCCAAAAATTAAATTAAAAGGGACCGGCGAGAAATGCCGAACGAAAATTGAAGGAATGGTATGTGAGAGAGTAATTGGCCGATTTTTTAGGAAGCCTTCGTCTTCGTCGGCCGGCGAATATTCAGACCGCGCCGAGAAGAGATCAACATCCTGTGTGTATGTAGTAAAAGGAGCGTGGCGTGGTGTGGTAGCGTGGCGCGACAAGGGAGTCGCAGTCAGGACGATGATATCCTGGTCCTTGCGCGCCCCCTCTAACCAAACGCCTCTGCCGGGATGCCCCATAGACAAGACTGTGCAATATTGCCAAAAACTAACAAATATTGCACAATGTGACTCCGTTCCCGCGCTTTGTTAATCTATGGAGGAGGGAGGTGCGATGAAAAGGGAGCGTATTTGGAAGGGGGGCTGTTTGTATGGGGGGAGCAGTTTGGTAGTGAGGGGCGGCGCGGCGCAAGAGGAGAATGGCGCGATGAGGCCCACACCGAGTGCAGAGCAACGCCCTTTTAGCTTGCAGGTCATTCATACTGAGTGGCGGGTCCATTCGATAGTACGTCTACCATGACGATGACTGAATCCTCGACTTACTACGAAGCCCTTTTGGCTGTAACGTACGTAACCTTGAAATGGATATCCGTCGGTTGGTTGGTTGGTTGGTTGGTGTATTCCGCAACGTTCCGGTGCATTGCCATCGCCCCGTGTTGCGCCGTGCCGCCTCCGTCGGTCGGTCGGTCGTGTCGCTGCAAAGCGACGATGGCCAAAGCACTCTCCAAGCTGGGCCAGGATGGAGATATGATTCCGTCTGAACTATGCGGCTGGGCTGGTCTATTTTATTGATTTTTTGGTCATTAACTTAGAATGAGATTTTTTTTGCTGTTGACGAAAAGAATTAATGGCTGTCTGGTTGTGGATCGGAATCTCCTTTGTCGCACAATAGCGCACGAAAGGAATTCGTTGATTACTGATTGTTTATTTTTGCTTTGGCTAATCAACTTCGAGAGGACAAATCATGTTGAAAAGCCGCTGGAGGGCCGGAAAGTGCAGCTACCCTGATAAGAATGTATTATTTGATTTATATTATTGATATATGCCTGTACAAAATATATATGCGTATAAAAGTGACCCAAAATTAACGCAAGTTTTGAAATAAATAGAAAACACATATTTTAGTCATGACTGATATTTTTTATTGAATCATAAAGTACATAGGATAGGATTATTTATGGAATAACACATTGGGCATGTGGCCTCCACGGCTTTTCATGCACATACACACTCGTTTGTCGAAATTTCCCATGACCATTTTGCATAAATGTGGCTGAATCTCGTTGATTCAGCGTTGAATCATCTCCTTTAATTTCGAAAGAAAGAACCGTGTTATCATGTCGCGAGATCGAGCACCAGTAACAATCACTGCTCGCTCAGTCTCCTCATTTTTAAAAAGTATGGTTCAATTAAGCCTCCAGACCAAAATACATACCAAACAGTGACACGCTGTGAATGCATTTGTGTTTTGACAATCACATGTGGGTTATGAGAGCCCCAAAAACGGCAATTTTGGCGATTAACAAAGCCATCAAGATGAAAATGTGCTTCATCGCTTACGATGATTTTGCTCGAAAACTCAACACCCATTTGTTGATGTTCAATAATCCATTCAACGAACTCTCTTCGCTGTGCATGGTCATTAGGCTTCAGTTGTTGTGTTAATTCAATTTTATAAGCATGGAGGCACAGATCTTTAGTGAGTATACGCTGTAGAGAGCTTCTTGAAATTTGGAATTCTTGTCCACTACGCCGAGTTGAGGTGCCTGGATTGTCACCGATACTCATAGACACTTCTTTGATATTGACATTTGATCTGTTAGTTTTTGGACGACCAGTCTTTTAAGCGTCTCTAACCGATATAGTCTTCCTGTATTTTTCAGTTAATCTCTTCACAGTTGACGAAGTTAAAACACTATTCCGACCATATTTCACACGAAATTTTTGAAATGCGGCCGCCAAGCTTTTATTATTTTTGAAATATTGTTCAACAATGAAGACACGTTGTTTTATCGCTTAACTCTTCATTTTTGCTAATCCTAAACTTTCAGCAGTTTCTTTAATAGGGATGCCAAAGCAAATCTGCACAAATGGCGGCAAATTTCAATCTTGAGATAATTTTGGAATATCCTATATAAATATACATACATACTAATGAATAATTACTTGGTTGCTCAATAAGTTTTCGGTTCGAAAAGAATGGGCGTTGCTAATATCTTACATTCTCTTTGTTATGTTGGTATACTCTTCATATGAAACAACGTTTCAATCTGTCAATTTCTTCTTTGCTTACAAGCTATTAAGAATCGACAGGTCACAGTATTTTTTTACAATGGAAAAATCAAGTATCGTGCAGTGATTGAATGTTTAGGTTTAGAATTAAAAGCAAAGGAAATTTATGAACGAATGTTGAAAGCATGTAAGGACTCTTAGCCTTCAAGGTCATCCAAAAATAGTGACCACACCAGAAATCGTAGAAAAAAATATAGAATATCGTATTGGAAAATCGTCGAGCCTTGGGCATCTTATTTGACAGTGTGAACAATAATTTGACTGAAATAATGGGTTTCAAAAAGCTGTGTGCACAATTGGTGCCACATTCACTAACAATGAAACAAGAATACATTCAAATGCGATTTTTTCAGCAACATTTATAGCGTTTATGAAAGGATAAAATGGATTTTGTGCATCGATTCATCACTATGGATGAGACTTGGGTTACACCATGATACTGAATCAAAACAAGAGGGTAAAGAGTGGTGTGAACCTGGTTCTTCAGCTCCGAAACGAGTTCATGCCCTCAAATCGACCAAAAATATGTTAGCATCAGTTTTTTTGGGATGTGAAAGGAATTTATTTGTGGATTTCATACAAATTTCTGAAATTTAACAAAGTCAGTAAACTGAGACTCAAGCATAGAAAAATATTTCTCATATTTATCATAATACATAATTTGAATAAAACTGTACCGTGCGGTTGCTGTTGGTCAATGGCTTACTCATCTAAACAGTTTAACTTAAAATTAATCGGAAGAGTTTTGATTAAATAGGCTTGAAAAATATTTGTCTAAATAGAAAGCCTTAAAAAACAATTACTAACGAATGTTTTTGTGAGTCACCATTCCACTAATATCTTTTAGACAAAATTATAGAATATCCATTAAACAGAACACGCCAAAAATGATCTAACAGTTACTTCTGAGATTTTTAAAAACTATTAACATAATTGAAAAGGTTTCTTATTTTGTGATAATAATGATTTACATGGCTCGCTTACTAGGTTGCTGAGTAAGTTTTTAGATAGAAAAGAAAGGGCGTTGCTCCTTTTTTGTATTGGTACAACCTCCATATGAATGTATGTGAAGTTTCATTTCAATCAGTTAATTCATTATTTTTTACAAGCCATATAGTAATCTAGGTATCACAGCATTTTTACAATGGAAACATCAAGTATCGTACAGTGATTGAAGTTTTACATTTGCAGGGTTTAAAATCAAAAGAAATTTATAAATGAAATCGACTTTTCGCCTTCATTTAGTTCAGTAGAAAGGTAAATTGCTGAATTTACACGTGGTCGTACAACCCTTGAAGATGATTCACGTCAAGGTCGTCCAAAAACAGTGACAACACCAGAAATCGTAGAAAAAATACAGAATATCGTATTGGAAAATCGTCGAGTGACTAAAAGAGATTTAGTAGAAGCCTTGGGCATCTAATTTGGTAGTGTGAGCAATATTTTGACTGAAATATTGGGTTTCAGAAAGCTGTATGCACAATTGGTGCCGCATTCGCTAACAATGGAAAATGAAAACATATTCGAATGCGTCTTTCTCAGCAACACTTAAAACGTTTTCGAAAAGATAAAATTGATTTTGTGCATCGATTCATCACTATAGATGAGACTTGGGTTACACCATGATGTTGAACCAAAACAAGAGGCTAAAGAGTGGGTGTGAACCTGGTTCTGGAGCTCCGAAACGAGTTCTTGTCCAGAAATTGGCCAAAAAGATGTTAGCACCAGCTTATTGGAATGCAAAAAGAATTTTGTTTATGGATCTTAGGCTAACTTCTGAAATTTAACAAAGTCAATTATATCAGACTGGAGCATAGAAAAATATATCTCATATTTATCATATTATATAATTTGAACAATACTGCACCGTATGTGCGCGGTTGCTGTTGGTCAATGGCTTACTCATCGAAACAGTTTAACTTAAAATGTATCTAAAGAGTTTTGACTTAATAGGCCTAAGAAATATCTGTCTAAATAGAAACCCCTAAAAAACAATTACTAACAGATGTTTTTGTGAGTCGTCACTCCTCGAATATCTTTTAGAAATAATATAAAACAGAACACACCCAAATATAATCTAACAGTTACTTCTGAGATTTTTAAAAATTATTAATATAATTGAAAAAGTTTCTTACTTTGTGATAATAATGATTTACCTGGCTACGTTTACTAGGTTGCTTAATAAGTTTTCAGATGGCAAAAAAGTTCATATGAACGTATGTGAAGTTTTCTATCAATCAGTCGATTCATTATTTATTTACAAGCCATTTAGTATCTACGTATCACAGTATTTTTTTACAATGGAAACATCAAGTATCGTGCAGTGATACAAGTATTATAAGGTTTAAAATCAAAATGAAAACCAGTTTTCGCGTTCAGTACAGTAGAAAAATGAGTGCCGCTTTCTCTAATAATGGAACAAAAACATTCGAATGCAAGTTTCCCAGCAACATTTAGAGCATTTTCGAAAGATAAAGGTGATTCTTTGCTTCGATTTATCACTATGGTTGATACTTGGGTCTATCATCATGATCCTGAGGCAAAACAAGAGACTAAAGTGTGGTTTGAACTTAGTTCTTCGGCTCCGAAACGAGTTCGTGTCCTGAAATCGGCCAAAAAAGTGTTAGCGTTGATTTTTGGGATGCGAATTGAATTTTGTTTACGGATTACTTGCAAATTGGTAAAACAATAAATTTTAGATCACTTGAAGGAAACAGTTTGTGAAAAAAGACACGGTTTGCAGAAGAAAAAATTCTTTTTCATCAAGACAATGCACAAGAGCATTTTGACAATGGGTAAAATCCATGAACTGTAGTTCAAATTGTTGGAGCATCCGCAGTATTCAATAGCGACTTCCATCTGTGTTTGTTTTTGTGTTTTTCTTATCGAGTCGCAAAACTTAGTGGGCAACTTAGTATACACTAATGAATAATTACTAATAATATATATGAAAATGAAATATCGGGACGGGGAGATAAATTATTGAATTTTTTGTAGAAAATACATATAGTGTCCATAAACGGTACGATTTTCGACCACTTTTCTTGCAACTTACGGATTTCATGCGGTCGAGCATTATCGTGCAGCGAAATCACTTTACGTTGTTTGCGAGTTGGAATAGAATGTTTTTGTTGTTGTAACAATAGACACAATTAAGAAAGATTAGGACAGAATTTCATCTAAGTTTAAACTCCACATAGTTGATGTTGGCCCCACCGTATCAGTCACAATACCTTAACTAACAATTGAATATTTGGGATAAAAATGCTTTAAAAACTTCCTTCTAAGTCATCTTTCTATTTGAGATGTGTAGTAGACATTATACGCACATATTCACCGGACAAAACCGCTAGATTTATAAATACATTCAACAACTTTCATCTTAAATTGTCTTTAGCACTGGAAATGGAAACAAGTAAAAAAATAGGTTTTTGGACACACTAATACGCAATATAAGGGAAAAAGTTAGATACATGAAACATAGATCAATGCTGTAAAATGGGAAAGGTCCTCCCACTCGAAATCCTGTAATGCAAAAAGTTTCATATAATGGGAGAGAGAAAGAGAGAGAGAGAGAGAGAGAGCAAGGAACTAATATAGCAAACAATAACTAATTATAGACAGTACAAAGAAGTTTAACTAATATTCTAACTAGTATTCTATAATATTTATCGAAAAAAAGTAATAGAACTCTCAGCAAAAACGCAAAACAATGTATTGAAGGTTAGAAAGTAAAAATTCAAATATATTCCAATTTGGAGGCAAATCTCGGTGACAAAATTTTAGAACTCACACTGCACAAGTCTATAAGAAGTCCTGCCCAAAGTGAAAGGGAAAACATAGGCAATTAATAGAGTAAGACTGGAACCTAAGAGTGGGAAAGAGAATCGAAAAATTGTTAGCGTAGGAGCATATAGGGAAGAAACTTTGAAAAGAAATTGTGTTGTAATGATCGATTTCATAGAAATGTTCTAACAATAGCGAACACAAACTACAGCGAGAATATAGAGAAAAAGAGACAGACCTTTGTGGAAAAATGTGTTGACATTTTATATAGTATTCACTCAAGATTCAACACAAACGCTGAATCAAATCGACAGAAAGGAGTCAGAAATCAGTTGATAGACCCCTACATGATTGATAAACATAAACAAGACAAGTGAATAGAACTAATAAAACTTATGATTGAGGGAGTTTATGAGGACTGTGACAAACATAACAGAAAAAGTCAAGATTATTAGTCCACTTTTTGATCTTAATTTCTTTTCTCACCAGCAGACGCACCGATTTGTTCTCTTCTCTTCTACTCTAGACTGTTTTTGTTTGCCCTGTTATTTTCAAGAACAATTCAACCAATTGTAGAAAATAAGAAACATTCAAATTTATAAGTAAGTTAACCCTTTTAAAATAATTTGCAGGTAAACTGAAAATAAATTAATGGCATGATTTGACTGACTGATTGTACCTTTTTAAGATTTGTGAATGTTTCTTCAAGAGAGCCAATTTACTTCTTTGTTAATAGATTTTTTAAAGTGGCAGGAATAGCTGTTTTAAATTTAAAGCTTGTCTTTCTAAGACACAACAGTGGCTTAAAAATACACAACATTCTTACGCATCTGTTTAGGAGCAGAATATCCTTATTAGTTGCCTTCACCATAGAGGAGATATCCTATAAAATTTCATTCCAGCCCAACCAGAACCCTCCTTAATTGTAGCAAATTTTATTTTTTTTTTGCAGTTAAGCACTGCAACTTATTTTAACAATGAATTAGTTTTTCTTTAATTTTTATGTACTGAATTTGACTTAAAATAATAAGGAAAGAATTCAAGAGCAAATATTTGTTCAAGTGATTACTTTAACAAATATTTACATGGGCAAATCGGGTTGCCTAGACATCAAAAAATTATTAGCCAAAGAAATGTCATTTATTTAACGAAAATATCGTCATCTTTACTAAAAGAAATGTATGTTTCCCTGAAGTCCACTCTTTAAGAGTTTGTCATCCCTGTGCAGAGCTGATTAGATTTTACGCCATCTTGCACAGTAGGAAAAGGTAGCTTTTGAAGTATACACAGTAGATTTAGTAGATCGAAACAGGATTTATTAAATAAAAATTGTAATCTATGGCTGAAAGTACCTCAAATATGTTTAAAATACAAATTTTGTCTGAATTATCACCGTAATTGGTCGGTAAATTTAAAAGCTATTTGTACGAGACGTGAGCAGAGACTAATTCGATATAGTTTAATTCAAGAAGAATTTAAAGTAAATATTTATAAACCCTAGCACTAAAATAAAAGACCTTTAATTAATTCTACGTCAATCAGACCTTAAAAAAGTGACTAATCAGCAAATGGTTTCGTTGGTTAAACGGAAATTGAGTTTCTTACAGATTTATTAATCCTGCTGGAAAATACCTATGGTAGATCATATTTACTGTCGGTTTATGCACAACAAAACGAAGTAAGTTTGTTCATGTATCATACTTACATTCTGTAATTAACTGTTCTAAATGCTAGAACGTAGTGACTTCGCTTCACCCTTCGCCAATTAAAACCGTGGACCTAAGCTTCTTATATTCCAGATTATTATTGCCTATTTGGGCTGTGCCTTCAATTAAGAGAGTCGAGGAAGATTTTTACATTCATTTTTTCACATATAATGAGCAAAACGTTGTATAACCAGTAGCGTCTTTAAGAACGCAAGAGAAAGTAAAACTATGCAAAAAATATATTGATTTTCTTTTGCAGATGTTTGCCCGACTCTTTTGTTTTTATACAAAATAGAAATGATGTAAAAAATAAATGACAACAAAGCGCCTGCGGTTCATTAGCAGATACAGATAAACATATTTTTTTGCAATGCTTGTACTGAGAATTTTCTGTTCAATTAGTTCTCTCTATAAAACGTTATTTTATTGTCGGCTCATGCAGAGTAAGACCTACGCTTTTTCCATTTAGAATTTTCGTGTACATTGAAAGAACTCGATGTAAATGTATATAGATTGTATCTTGATTGAAATATAACAATATAATACAGGATAATAACTGAATTAGTAAATATAAAACCAACATGCTGTTTTTAATTCAATTTTTGTAAAAATATTAAGGCGGTGAAGCACGTAATCGCTGCTTATGGAGATTTAAATAGATCTCCCTTCCAATTAAAGAATATAAAATTGAATAAATATATGATGGGAATTAAGTAATCGCCGTTTTCTTAAGAAAAATATAACAGTTTATTTTTACTCACCAAAATAACTTTAGTTACAAATATATTCTCCAATATTTTCAATGACCTTTTTCCACTTTTCAGGCACTATCATAATACTATGTTCAGAAAACTGTGGGTTTTTATTGGCAAAAAATTGCGTCAACTGCTGTCTTACTTCATAATCGTTATTTAATTTCTTTCGCTGCAGGAAGTTCTGTAAATTTCTAAATAAATAATAATCTGATGGTGCTATGTCAGGACTATATGGTGGGAGTAGTAACTCATCCCAAGCTGCAGCAATTTTTGACGAGTGACTGAAGATGTATATGGTTTAGCGTTGTCATGATGGCACACAATTCTTTTGCGATTTACCACTTCTGGTCGAATTGTCTGGATTGCAGCATCCAGTTTGGTTAGTCGTTGAATATAAACTTCAGACTTAATCGTTTGGTTGCGAGATAGGAATTTCAAATAAACTATACCTTTATAGTCCCACCAAACTGATAACAAGACCTTTCTTTGGTGAATATCAGGTTTTGATGTTGTTTGATGTGGTTCCCTTGGTTGACTCTACGATCTTTTTCTTGTGATATTGTTATAAACAACCCACTTTTCATCAGCAGTAATAATTCTTTTTAAAAATCATTTCGTTTTTGTTGCGCTTAAGAAGCATATCGCAGGTGTTTCTGCGTTTCGCCAAGTGGATTTCTTTAAGTTCATGAGGAATCCAGATATCAAGCTGTTGTAAATGATTTTCTATGTATTTAACAGGCACACAAGTTTAAAAATGTTTTTTCATGAAACATTTTATCCATTGCTTGGGCAATTTATGGATACCATTTCAAAAGGAAGCTTCAAATTTCATTGATATCCATTCATCGAGCCATTTTTGTAGATCCTCGACACTCTTGAAGTGCTGCTCAGCCAGTGCGTGTCCCATCGATGAGAAGAGGTGATAATCATAAAGTGCCAGGTTTGGAGAATACGGCGGGTTTGGTAGGAGTTCCCAACCAAGCGAAGAAATAGTTTCTGTGACCAATTTGGCTGAATATGTAGGAGCGTTGTCATGCTGCAGAATGACGTTGCCGTATCTTTGAGCCCGGTCTGGTGGTTTTTCGATCAATGCGTCGTTTAAATTGATCATTTGTTGTCGGGAGAAAACGGTATTAACTGATTCGCAGGGTTTGAGAAGCTCGTAGTACACTATTCTCTTCTGAGCCCACCACACACACACACAGCATTGTCTTCCTCCCAAAACAATCCGGTTTTGTACTCGATGTTGATGGCTGTCCTGGTGTTACCCACGATTTCTTACGTTTGGGATTCTCAAAATATATCAATTTTTCATCGCCAGTTATAACCCGATGCAAAAAACTGTTTCTTTTGTGGCATAATTACAGAATTTCGCACACAGTTTTTCGTCTTTCTATCTGTCGCTCGTTCAGTTTGTGTGAGACCTATTTTTCAACCTTTTGAATCTTCTCCATAGCTCTCAGGCGATCGGAAATGGCTTGCCGAATAACATTCAACTGCTTCGCCATCATTTGTTGGGATTGTATATTTCCTTCGTCCAATAGTGCTTGTAAATCGTCGTAATCAAACTTTTTTGGTCGATTTTTACGTTCTTTGTCAATAACATAGAAATCGTCACTTTTGAAACTTTGAAACCAGCGTTCACAAGTCTTGACAGTTTGAGAAACATCACCTAGATCTCTACAAGAATTCGATAACTTTACGATGCCTTTTTCTTTTGATTGAACAAGAAATTCATAACAGGCTCTTTACTTGGCTCAAAATTCAACATTTTTTACTTCAAAAAGATGTATGCTACTAATTCGTAAACTACTAAATAAATATGACATTTTGTAGTGCGCACATGGTATGTGATACTTTTAGCTTCTCTGCAATCTCATGTGTTGTGCTGTGATGATTGGTAGCGATTATTGATTTGATTAGATCATCAACTTACATCGCGCGCTCAGAGCGCTCGTCTTTCAGTGAAAAATCACCAGAATGAAATTTTGCAAACCAATTTCGAATTTGTCCTTTTAAGACTTTATCACCAAAGCTCTTTGTAAGCCAGAGACGCGGTTTTTCTCTTTACGAAAGAGATGTAATAAAACTCATCTCAATATCACTGCAAATGACCTTGAACATGATATGATAGGAATGTGCGCATAAAAACTGCTTACGCTACGAATTTGGAAAATCGGCAATTAGTTGCCAACCAGATATATTTAAATTACCTGCCTTTAGAAATACAAGGAGCTAAATTGAACCAAAGACGTAACTAATAATTAACATTTTGTACAGGCAAGCCAAAGACTTGGCTAATAGAAGTGAAGATAATGGACATAATGGGTCGTGTGTACACACAATGTTCCCATTCTCCATGATCATAAGCACTACTAAAAATATTTCAACAATTTTTTTTACTACAAATTTATTGTAATAATACTGACTACACATACAGAGAAAACATAGAAAGATTTTTTATTCATCATGTGTTCCATAATGGTTCACAACGAATATTTTGACTTGCTCATAAATTACCCACATCGCCAAATTCCATGAGACTAATCTGGTCACGTTCGGTACAAATCCTTTGTAAAAGGCTAAAAACCCTTCCTCGTTCCAAGTTTTCGTTCCACAATGTATAGCACTCTTGTATTTCCCTGCTGGTGCGTTCATGAACCGCGTTTTGACAACATCAACGGGCGATACCGTGACAGTGGTGATAAGCCCTGCGATACACGCTGTTACACAATGCAGATGGATGCCATCATTGAAGAACCCAAAATTCAACAAGGAATCTTTAATGATATCGTACATTACGACTTCTGTTACATTACAAATAGCATTTCGAGTCATATTGGCGCACACCCCTTGCCACAAACCTTTAGCACCAGCCGACTGAAGAATTTCAGAGTATGCTTGCCTTGTGTTGGCGTACCTCCTCTTGCCGGGGACCTTCGCCGCCGCTTGGAATCGAATTTTGACAACATCGGTGGGCTGGGCAACCGCCACAGCGATACAAGCTGAGGTTACACCTGCTAAAGTCCTCACAGGCACATTGATCGAGTTCAGAGGGATGCCAAAGAGGTTGTAGTAAAACTTTTTGATTTCGTCGTAAATGCCAAGTCTTACAGATGCGAAACAAAATTGCCTTTGCAGGCCAGCTGCCAAACCATTGTACAACGCCACCACACCTTCTTCTTTGGCTATCGTTGTGATTATTTTAATTAGCCCCATATTGGCTGTTTTTGCGCCTTCGCCTTGAATTTGGGCTCTTACTTTGATCGTGTCGAAAGGAAACGTAAGGAAGTCTGCCGAGCATGCTGCAACCCCGGCAGCGCACATCTGGATGGGCAGAGGTAGATTTTCGAACCCTTTACTTAATTTCTTCTCCATAACTAGAAAATTTGGTGTTTGATAGTCTGTAAGTAATTTAAATATTGCTTAGTACTACATAAATCAGATATTATGTCAAATTTTTAAAAATCACATGTTACCATAGGGATGAGGCTAAGTTCGCTTTCTAAGCGAATTAACAATACCTTGGTGTAAGTTTGTAGCTTGTGTTGTACTGTTTGCTGAACTGTTATTGTTCTGAACCCTAGTATCTATTGGAAACTTTCAAATATTGATACTGATTGGAAGTAGTGAATAATGTACTATTTTTATATTATGTTCACATGAATAAAATCTGAGCTCGTTTGATTTATGTGGGCTTGCGATGTTCTTCAAACAAATTAACTAGGCAAAATATTTTCATATTCTATTCAAGGCGTTGCAGAATTGATTTTCAATACTTAAACCACATGTTTAGAGCGGCTATGTGAACAAGACCTGGTACTTTCTATGTATATAGATAAAAATGTAGAAAATTTGGCTAAATTAGTAATTCTGGCATAATCAAAATGATGCCGGTAGACCATGTTGGGTTTAAGAACGTTTTGCAGACACAATTGCACCTTTAGCTTTATAAAATTATCGGCATCACAATTAAAATAAGTCGTTGAATCCTCCAAAATCACAAGATAAAATTTTTTCATGAACGCAAAAACTTCCTCATGGAATAGAAACAGAAAAAAGAACATAAACAACCATTAAAGTGACTTTTTTAAGGCGCGTTGCGCAAGACAGCGTGTGGCCTTGTGAGAATATCACTTTTTGCTACCATCTTCCGCCGCAAGAAAGGTGATTACATCGTACATCGCAAACTTATTCATATTTCAAATGAGAAAATTTGACAGTACAAAATTGCAATAATACGTCTTTGTCAATAAAAAATGTTGTTTATTTTACCTTTTTAGTTGTAAATGTAAAGCGAGTTAAGTTTAACGCACAAGAATAAATTTGTGATATCGACAGAAGGAAAAAATGATCTTGCACGATCCAGGATCGTGAATAACTTCAAAACTTCCTTTTATCTGGCGTTGAATTTAACATATCGAGCTAAATAAAAGTGCTAGTAAACATGCACAGCTTCTCTTGTCTCTGTAGTTGTAATTTATTCCGCGGCTTTTTTGAAGATTTTAGAGTAGCCTAGTGTGCGCTTTCATGTATATGATTTTAGCCACTGTAAAAAGAACGTTTCTTTCTTATTTCGTGTTTAATAGGTTCTGGTGATTTATTAGGAGTACAAATGAGTTTTCGCCGTTTTAAGTAAGTTGTCGTTACAATTTGCAGATGAAAACCGGCTTAAAAAATAACATAACCTTACTATATTTGTGACTCCGTGCTAGTAAAATATAATTTTCTTGAGCTGAAAATGTCTAAATTTAAAACAAATAAATGTCATTTGCGAAAACTTTTAATTTATTTCTTTAATTTAAAAAAATCTGCAGCTGAGGCGCATTGATTGCTCCTAGAAGCATATAATGAAGCTGCTTTGAGTGAGAGAACGTGTCGTGAGTGGTTTCAAAAGTTTAAAAACGGTGATTTTGATGTAAAAGACAAAGACCGCAGTGGAAGGCCAAAAATTTATGAAGATGCAGAATTGGAAGAGTTATTGGAGGAAGATTCGTCTCAAACACAAACGGAACTTGCTCTCACATTAGAAGTCACTCAGCAAGAAGTTTCACATCGTTTAAAATCATTAGGAATGAGTCAGAAACAAGGAAATTGGGTTCCATACGAATTGAAGCTAAGCGATATTGAACGCCGATTATGCATGAGTGAAATGCTGTTAGTCAGGCATAAAAAAAGGATTTTTACATCGAATCGTCACCAGGGACGAAAAATGGATACATTACGATAACACAAAAAGAAGAAAATCTTGGGGAAAACCTGGCCACGCTTCAACATCCACAGCAAAACCGAATATTCACAGAAAAAACTCATGCTGTGTATATGGTGAGATCAGCTGGATGTGGTGTATTAAGAGTTGGTTAATCCGAGCGAAACAATCACTGGAACTCTCTACTGAACACAATTGATGAGATTGAGCCGTGCTCTAAAGGAAATACGCCCTCAATACTATTCTAGACACGACAAAATAATTCTACTTCATGATAATGCTCGTCCGCATGTAGCGGCTTCGGTGAAAAACTATTTGAAAATACTTGATTGGGAAGTGCTACCCCACCCGCCGTATTCACCAGACATAGCGCCATTCGACTATTATCTGTTCCGGTCAATGGCACATGCTCTGTCGGAGCAGCGGTTCACAACATATAAAGATACCAAAAATTGGGTTGCTACGTGAATAGCCTCAAAAGATAAGGAGTTCCTCAGATGTGGAATCCTAATGCTGCCTGAAAGATGGGAAAAAGTTATTACTAGTGATGGATAATACTTTGAATAAACTTAAACTACCGTTCTGTTACAATAAATATTCAAGTTTTTATAAAAAACGACGGAAACTTATTTGTACTCCTTATACATCTTTACAAAAACTTCATTCTTCGAATAAAGCTTAAACCTTCCTAGCTTAGCAAATTTGCATAATCGTAAATGTAGAATTAAATACATCGAAATGAAGGTAATAGCTAAAAACTGACCACACCTATGCTGCATGTCTTTCGTTTTAGATTGAAATTTATCGGGCCATTAACTTTTTTTCCCTTGTCTATATTCCATTTCAACGAGGTGTGTTTTATTATAATTCATCTGTCTTTGACCAACGACGTCATAGGGAATTTCGCCAGTGGCTCTTAACATGTACACGTAATTAATATCTCGATAATTATGACATAAAGTGCAAACAAAACCCTATCGATTATTATTTCATACCTCTACCATGTTTCTAAATTTCGGGACAATTCTGAAACACACTGTATTTTCACTATTCCATATTACGATTTAGATTCTTCCAGAGGATTGATACTTAAATATTTTACTTTTTGTGGTAAATTTTATATTATTTATTGTACTAAACATTATCAATGCTGTGCTTAAAACAAAACGGCTTTAGATTAATGCACTTTATACATACGTTAATCATATTTGACATAACAAACTTTACATCTTTGAGCATATATTGCAAATGGTTTCAAATGTTCGTTATTCTACGATCAACTTTATGCTTACAATATTAAGACATAACACTTCCAGTGCCCCGATTAAGCCAAAGTTTTGTATCTACTAATTGGTAAATGTCTTACATGTCCCAGAAATTTATACGGAGCTTCAATTTTGGTATGATCCGTATGCCAAAATTCTTCTTTCACTCACGCACAGGAGGCCTGCACAGAATTGTCAAAATGGAAGTCCTTAAAACGTTTAGGATCGGCAATACTTTGTGGTTGAATTTTGTATGACCTCAACAGCTTCTATTACCTTTCGTGTAGTTAACGAGACTGTAAAAATCTATGAAAATTATATATAGCATACCTAAGAAATATGCCTGGACAAAATGCTGCTACCAAACTAACAAAGTAACAATTATAACACTGAATTGATCTGCAGGGCATTTGTAATCTTTGAACTGTAAATTGGATTGGATGCATGTTATGTACTTTGATAAGATTACTTTTTGGTGTATCTGACATAATTTGTTGATTGAAGATTAAAATTAAACTGCATTTATTAATATAACTCTAATTGTTATTGTAGATGCAGTCCGGTGCCTTTAATATTGATTAAATATTATTTGCGAAAAATATTCAATTAGTTTGAAGTTGGAAGAATTACACTACTTATGAAATATTCCAATATAACCTAATTTAATATGTGTTTTTGAGATATTTTTATTTGTGAAACTCTAGGAAACTTTATTAAGTGGCTCGAGCTGTTCATTCGATAGTTTCGCTTTATATTACTATAACGCAACTTCAAACTGATTGCATATATTACTGTTTGTTAGCTAATATTTTGACTAAAACAATTGATAAATAACGCTTTTGCATTTCATTGAGCTGCGAACTTGACTTCCAGTCTGCACTATTCTTCTTATTTAAAATAAATATGTAAACTCAATAAAGCCGGAATAGAGACATATCAGTTGATGAAGCGAATGAGCGAGCAAACTCTAAGTAAGCGAAGTTTATTTGCTTTTTTAATATAGATTTTGAAGTTTATAGAAATTAAAATACAGCCAAGAGTCAAGAGCGAAGCTTTATTTTGGACGAACTATTTACTTTTATCCGTTCTCTTAGACCCAGGCTTATGTGTCTGTGGTTCTTTAGATTTGCTGGGCATAGGCGAATGTTGCTTTACAAAACAAGGAAAAATCTAATCTGCACAAACAATTTCCGATTTTCTCCACTAAATTAGTTCACTTAGTAGGAACGGTCTAGAAAAAACAATCTCTTCAAGAGAGAGAATTATGCTATTTTTACAAAACAAATTAAAACGGTTTTGTGGAAAAGAGCTAAGATAATTTTTTTTTAATAATAATGCCATTGAAAACAAAATATCGCAGAAGTCAAGTGAAGGCTTACTTGCAGCGACAGAACACATTAACAATAAGCTTCGGTTATTCGCCGATTTAAAGCATACACATAAGAATGAACACTCCTAACGACACCTAATTTAGTATCTCTATTACTATTGAAAGTCTAAGAGACCACCAAGCATTGAAACGACGACGCTTTTGCGCCTCTTACTTGCACTCAAATTACATCAAGATTTGAATATACTTCACTTATTCTAAATTTGTTTGTTCCGCACTTTTGTGAATTAAGAATGCAAAAGAAAATGGACATTGAGGTTTGTTGCATGGTAGTCTGAAAAACACAGTCTTTTTTTAATTTTTTTCTTTTACTGAGACAAGAAAATATATTTTATGTATATATTATTTGTTTGATGATAGATTTATGATTGAAACGCTATTTAGTAGCTTAAGACGTATAATTATTATTTTTTACGGTTTCGCTTCATAATTGCAGAAGCATCATCAGAAGTAACGTTTTTATTTAAATTACAATAATTGTTTGTAAACAAACATGTTATTTATTGGTAACAAATTGGTTGTTTTGGTTACTTTAGTTCCTTCTGTGTTTTTTCGTAGTAAGGATGGCTTCGTATTCTGGGAGTAGGTGGGCAATATCTTTCTTACTATTGCAAGCATTTTCTTCTGTTTTAATGTGCAGGATTTCCAGTAGAAGACGTATCCATGCGTTGTTTTTTATTTCCAGAATTTTTGTGTTTTCGTAGTCGAACGAATGTGCTCGTTAACGTGTTTTGTTAATGCTGTGCTGTTGGGTTTAATATTTGTGTCTGATTTATGTTGGTTCAGTCTAGCTTTATATAGTTTTTATAGCATTCCTTGCAATTAATTTTGTAGACTACGTTATTTTTATCTTTTTTGTTGATTTTGTTTTTTTGTATTAGTGAATGTAGATGGATTTTTTGTTGTTGTGTTAAAGGCAGGTATTATAGTGAATTTTTCGAGATTCCTTTTGAAGACTTATGACCCTGGATTGATAAAGGGAATTGGAACGTATTTTGGATTTTTAAGGTTTTTTTGGTTTTTCTTCTGCGGCATCGTTATTTTTTGTTATATGCGAGATTATATTTTTTATTAATTTGTTCAGGTAGCTATTATCTAGAAAGGATTTTTCGCTTTTTTTCATATTTTCTGTTTTGAATTTTTCATCTGATACCTTTATGGATTTTGTGATTATGTTGGTTAAGATGTTTCTCCTTTGTGATAAGTGGTTTTACATATATTTCCAGCTGTATGTTGGTTTTTGGTACCAGTTTGTTATAGTGTTGTTATCATCTTCATGTATTAATAATGTGTCTAGGAATGACATTTTTTTGTTGGATTCTATATCCATACTGAAGGATAGTTTAAGGTGGAAGTTGTTGTATGTGATAAGTAATTCCTCAGTTTTGTAATATGTGAGTATGATGTTGTCTTCGTATCTGAAGTAGAAGGAAGGCTTGGACGGCAGTTTGTTTAAACATTCTTCTTCTAGATATTCCATTGTTAAATTGGCCATTGCAGTTGATAACAGTGATTTCATGGTGCATCCAAAGGTTTGCTGGTCGTATTCGTCTTGAAATATGAAATATGTATAGATTAAACATAGCTAAACACCTTCTATAAATTCTTCTCGGCTTAGGTCCGCGAGTTTTTTAACTTTGTCCCAGTATTTTTCTATAATATTTATGGTTAAATTGATGGGGATGATAATAAAGAGCGATGTGATATATGTATGTATTGAATTTTATATATTATAATGTAGTACAATTGATATTAGAAGAGTAAGATAATAATTGTTTTACTAGAAACGCCAATAAAGTTCTTCGCTTATTGGCTAAGACAGAATACATCAATCAACAAATTTTTGATTATTCACGAGTTTAAGGTACATTAAAGAATGAACACGCTTAAAAACGCATTATTATGTTTTTCTATTGGTATCGAAAATCTCAGGTATCACATTAGCCTTGAAACGAACACGTGTTCGTTCCTTTACTCGCATTCAGAATACGCTAAGAATGGAATAAGCTTATCCTACTTCAAATTCGCTCTTTTGTAGAGAATGCATCTTCCATCTGTAAAATGTATTTCTCCTGAATGTTAAACTTCTTAGTTGAGGATCTTAAAAGGGGAATATTTATACTTATATGAAGCTTAATTGACGCTTATAATTGAGAGCGAAGCTTGAATCGGTTGCGCCGTAGGCGCAACTCTGACGATTCTTGATGTTTGAAGTTTACTTTATTGATCTTATTTTATGTCGAGATCTGGTTGCAGTTTGCGGTAATAAATTATAAAAAAATCATCTTTACTAGGATAAAAGTATACCACTTTTTTACAAGTGATTTAAATGTGCGACTGCGTACTTTCACTTTACTATAAAATTTTGTTGTTTGAATATAAATGGAGATATTGAATAGAAACACTCCAGATTTATTAAAATGTAATAAAAGATGATCTTAATAGCGGAATATTTATAGATGTGAGAAGCTTAGTTGACGCCTTTAATTGAGAGCGAAGCTCGAATCGGCTGCCCAGAAGGCGCAGCTTTCATGTTTCTTAATGTTTCAAGCTTAGTTTAAATTTTTATTATTACTTTTCTTGGTTGAGACTTGATTACGCCTAATAGTGAAACATTTATAGATGAGAAGCTTCCGGTTGACGCTTTAAACTGAGAGTGAAGTCCGTATCAGCTGTGCCAAAGACACAGGGACAATATTTTTTTAGATATTTTTAGCTTACTTCTACATTTTTCATGAAGAGATTTAAGAGAACGATTGCATACTTTTATTTCACTATTGATTATTTGTTGTACGGATGTAAATTACACTCTTAATAGCAAAATGTTTACAGTTGTTAGAAGCTTAATTTACGCGTTAAAATTAAGAGCAAAGCTTAAATCTGCTGTGGCCAAGGCACAGCACCAACGTTTTTAATGTTTGAAGCTAGATTATTTGTTGTGCGGATGTAAATGACACACTTAATAGCGAAGTTTTTATAGTAGTTCGAAGTTTAGTTGACGCTTTTAATTAAAAGCGAAGCTCGGATTGGCTGCGGCGAATGCACAGCGATAATATTGTTTTATGTTTAAAGCTCACTTCTACTGTTGTTTCTTCTGTTTTGTGATGCGATTTAAGACTACTATCACATAATTCTCTTTCGCTATTGATTATATGTTATGCGAATGTAAATGACGCTCTTAGCGAAATGTTTATAGTTGTTAGGAGCTTTGTTAACAGCTTTAATTGAGAGCAAAGCTCGAGTCTGCTGTGTCGAAGGTACAGTGACTACGTTCTTTTAAGATTGAAGCTTACTTCTACTTTTGGTAGTGTTGCGATTTTCGTGTACGATTACATAATTCTATTTCCCTAATGATTATTTATTGCACGAATGTTAATGATCTCCCTAATAACGCACTGTTTATAGTTGTTAGAAGCTTAGTTGACCTTCTTAATTGAGACCGAAGCTGGAATCAGCTGTGTTGAAGGCTCAGCGACAACGTTTATTGATGTTTGAAGCTTACTTTATTAATTTTATTCGAAATTTGGTATAAGTTTGCTGTTATCAATTTTAAATAAATGAGATTTATCTTAGTAATATTATACCTCTCTCGAACAATCGATTTAAAAATACGACTGTGTACTTTTATTTTGCTATATATTTTTGTTGTATGATTTTTATAAACGGAGATATCGAATAGAAACACTCTGAATTAACCACAGTGTAATATGAGATAACGTAATAGCGAAACACTTATATATGTGAGAACCTTAGTTGATGCTTTCAATTAAAAGCGAAACCTGAATCGGCTGCGCCGAAAGAGCAGCTTGGATGTTTCTTAATGTGTACATTTTTGATTATTACCTTCCTAGGTTGATACTTGATTGTAGTTTGCAGTTCTGATTTACAAGGAAATCAGATTTATTTCGGTAAGATTCTACTTCTGTTTTACAAGCTATTTAAAAGTACTACTAGATAGCTAAATTACGCTTTAAAATTTTCTTTGTATGAATGTAGGAGAATATTGAGTACAATGCGCAATTCGAGATTTATCACAGTGTTGTAAAAGCTTTTAATAGTGGAATATTCTTAAATATATTAAGTTTAGGTTGGCGCTGTAAATTGAAATCGAAGCTCGAATCGGCTGTGCCCAAGGCACAGCGACAACGATTTTTATTGTTTGAAGCTTACTTCTACTTTTTTCTGTGAGGCGATTTAAGAGTACGATTGTCTAATTTTATTTTACTCTTGCTTATTTGTTGTACGGATGCAAATGGCGCTCTTAATAGCGAAATTTTTATAATTGTTAGAACCTTAGTTAATACTTTCAATTAGGAGCGAAGCTCTAATCGGCTGCGTCGAAGGTTCAGCGACAACGTTTTTCGATGTTTGAAGCTTACTTCTACTTTTCGTTTGTGATGTGCAGCTTGGACGTTTCTTGATGTTTGAAGTTTACTTTATTAATCGTATTTTATGTCGAGATTTCGTGGCACTTTGCGGTATGAAATTAAAAAGAAATCAGATTTATTTGGGTAAGATTCCATGTCTGTTTATCAAGCGATTTAAAGTACTATTATATAACAAAATAACTTTACTAAATTTTTGTTGTATACACGGAGAAAAATATCGAGTACATTGGGTGACTCCAGATTTATCACAGTGTAATATAAGATAACGCGCTTAATAGCGGAACATTTATAGATGTAAAAAGCATATAGTTAACAATTTAAACTGAAAGCAAAGCCCGAATTGGCTGTGCCGAAAGCACAGCAACAACATTTTGTTGATGCTTGAATCTTACTTCTAAATTTTTTCGTGCAGAGGTTTAAGAGTGCGATTGCATATTTTTATTTCACTATTGATTATTTGTTGTACGGATGTAAATGATGCTCTTAATAAGAAAATGTTTATAGTTGTTAGAATCTTAGGTTGACTCGTTTATTTGAGAGTGAAGCTCAAATCGGCAAATGTGTTTTATGTTTAAAGACATTTATGACTACGGTTGCATAATTTTATTTCTCCATTGATTATTTATTGTACTGATGTAAATAGTGCACTAGAAAGCGAACTTTTTATAGTAGCTAGAAGCTTAATTGACGCTTTTTATTGAGAGCGAAGCTCGAATCTGCTGTGTCTAAGGCACAGGAACTACGTTTTTTATGTTTGAAGCTTACTTTTGTTAGTGATGCGATTTTAGTGTACGACTACATAGTTCTATTTCGTTATTGATTATTTATTGTACGAATGTACGCTCCTAATAGCGCACTGTTTATAGTTGTTAGAAGCTTAGTTGGCGCTTTTAAAAGAGAGCGAAGCTCGAATCGGCTGTGCCGAAGGCACAGCTACAATGTGTTTTATTGTTTGAAGCTTACTTCTACATTTTTCTTGATGAAGGTTACAAGTACGATTGCTTTATTTTATTTCACTGTTGATTATTTTCTGTACGAATGTAAATAACGCTCATAATAGCATAATGCTTTGTTGTTAGAAGCCTAGGTGATCTTCACGCTCTTGATTAATGCCGTTCCTTCGTTGAAAGTAGATTCAAAATAAATAATAATAATAAATCAGATTTGTTCCATTTTGCATCTGTTTTACAAACAATTCAAAAGCGCAAATTTCGGTAGTAATTTATTATTTCGGGTGTATGGCTGTCAGTTTTCGAAAATGTTGCGTGAAGGTACTACAAGTTGGTCTCTGATCGTAATACCTCTACCATACTGCGTTTGTACATAGGGCCATGTGAGATACGAGGTGTGTTCAATAAGTATCGCGAATTTTGAATTTTCGCGGGTTACGTATATTCAAATTTCGATTATTTGTGGCGTTATGTGGTACTCATATCTCTCACTTATACCGACAAGTTCGGCCATTTTGAATGTTCAGTTAATTATTGACAGCTGCTTTGCTTGCACGTGTTTTGGCTCGTCTTTTACCTATTAAAAAAATGATTCAAAGAACCTGTATCAAGTTTTGTGTGAAAAACAAAATTAAGTGCGCGATTGCATTCCGAATGTTGACTGTCGCATACGGAGAAGCTACCTTGGACCGAATCAACGTTTATCGGTGGTACAAAATGTTCTCAGAAGGCCGAGAAGATGTGAACGACGAAGAGCGTGCCGAACGCCCGAGCACTTCAACAAGAGACGAAAAAATTAAAGAAGTGAAGAAAATTGTATTGGCCAATCTTCTAGTCACCGTTAGAGAAGTTGCTGAGGACCTAGACATATCAATTAGCTCGTGCCATTCGATTTTTATCAATGATTTGGGCATGAGACAAGTCGTCGCGAAATTCGTACCAAAATGGCTCAATTTCGCCCAAAAACAGCTTCGCATGAAAATTGCTAATGAGCTGTTGGACTCTGTCCGCGACGACCCAAATTTTCTCCAGAGGGTCATAACTGGTGACGAATCGTGGGTTTACGGTTATAACGTGGAAACCAAAGCTCAATCATCTCAATAGAAGCTGCCGCACGAACCAAGATCGAAAAAAGCGCGCCAAGTTCGGTCGACTGTGAAACTTTTGCTTACCATTTTCTTCGATTCCAGGAGCATGGTGCATCGTGAGTTCTTGCCTCAAGGTAGAACGGTCAATAAGGAATATTACCTGCAAGTTATGCGCAATTTGCGTGAAGGAATCCGCCAGAAATGCCCGGATTTGTAGAAGAACAAAAATTGGCTTTTGCACTACGATAACGCCTCTGCTCACACATCGTTACTTGCGCGCAACTTTTTGGCCAGAAACAACACACTAATGATGCCGCAGCCACCATATTCTCCAGATCTGGCCCCCTGTGACTTTTTCTTGTTCCCGAAACTAAAGAATGAAAGGACGACGCTACGCTAATATTGACGAGATAAAGATGGCATCGAAGGAGGAGCTGAACAAGATAAAGGAAAATGATTTTTTTAAGTGCTTCGAAGATTGGAAAAAACGTTGGCACAAGTGTAT
>JAWQRO010000452.1:0-38777 GCA_033557835.1 Helochares maculicollis
GTCAAAACTTTTATTTTAATTTTATATCAATTGTTTGTAAACAAACATTTTATTTATTGGTACCCAGTTGGCTTGTTTTGGCATGTGCAGGATTTCCAGTAGAAGACGATTCCTTATATGTTTTCTATTTCCAGAATTTTTGTGTTTTCGTAGTCTAACGAATGTGTTTATTAGTTAGTGTGTTTTGCTAATACTGTTCTGTTCCGTTTAATATTTGTGTCTGATTTATGTTGGTTCAGTCTAGCGTTAAGTGGTTAGGACGTAATACCAATATACAATATAGTTTTTATTGCATTCCTTGCGATTAATTTTGTAGACTACGTTGTTTATATCCTTCTTGTTGATTTTATTTTTTTGTATTAGTTAATATAGATGTATTTTTGTTGTTGTGCTAACGGCAGGTATTATATTGAATTTTTCGAGTTTCTTTTTGTGGACACCCTGAATTGATAAAGGGAATTGGAACGTATTTTGGATATTAAGTTTTTTTGTTTTTTCTTCTGCAGTATAGTTGTTATATGCGAGATTGTATTTTTTTATTAATTTATACGGATAGTTTTTTAAAAAGTTTTTCGATTTTTTTCATATTTTCGGCTTTAAATTTTTCGTCTGATAGCTTTATGGATTTTGTGATTATTTTTGTTAGGATATTTCTCTTTTGTGATATTGGGTGGTTTGCTGTGTGTTGGTTTTTGGTACCAGTTTACTGTAATTTTGTTATCATCTTCATGTAGTAATAATGTGGAAGTTGTTGAATGTGTTTAGTAATTCCTCAGGTTTATTAGGATAATATGTGAGTATGATGTCGTCTACGTATCTGAAGTAGAAGAAGGAAGTTTGTTGAAACATTCTTCTTCTAGATATTCCATTGATAAATTCGCTATTGTATTGTAGATGATAACGGTGATCCCATGAAGTATCCAAAGGTTTGCCGGTAGTATTTTTCTTGAAATATGAGATATGTAGAGGTTAAGCATAGCTGAACTCCTATAAATTCTTCTTAGTTTAGGTTCGTGAGCATTAAATTGATGGGAATGTTGGTAAAGAGCGATGTGACGTCTAGAGATATAATTTTATGTTATTTGTGTATGGATTTGATTTTCAGTTTGTCTATCAATTTGTTAATTGAAAAATAGAGAAAATGCGTTCATTAAGTGAAGTGAAAATTGTGCACGCATTTGCCATATTATAAATTATTATTTAAGTTTCCAATTCTTGTATGACCTTGAGGAACATTTTAGATTTAGATTTTTGTAGTTCTTTTGTTTTTGATAACTGAGGTTTTGATATTGAGAAGCTTAGAAATGTCTCTTGATAATAATTTTAGAATTTGTAAGCCTAATTTGACAACTAAATGTGTAAACGAAGAATTGAGTTTGAATTTTGAACATGCCTTAAATCAAATTGAAAATTAGTAAATACAAAATTTCGAATTCATCGGAGCACCGGAGAGGCCAATTTATATTTTTAAAAGTTTCATATTAAATAACTCCCAGAATGAAGATAGTATCAAACTTTTACTTCATGCTAAGGATTCTCATGTTAGTAATTTCAAATACCTTTTGGTCTATTACAAAGCCTGAAGTTGGTACTTGTGAAGATAATTCAGTTGATTATATGAGAATTATTCCAACCCAAAGTATGTCTTTTAAGTATGAAAATAGATACACATTCAAAACAATTTTAAAAGAGTTTTTGCAGTATATAGTCAGTAACCACTGGATTAGTAGTTTAAGTAAAAACATGTAATATCATTTTTACCCACATATTTTTTGTGCAAACATTAATTGATATTCATTGGTCAGGAGCTGTCACGTTAAGCAACCGATGATGGGTTAAAATATTACATGATTAAAAAACATTTAGATTTATTTATATATACTACAATTTTAGTAAGTTATGACCTTTATAGTTTAGTTTGAATTAAATAAAAGAGTTTGTTTTATTTAGGGCATAAAACTCATTTTTGGTCATTTTTAAATAGTACTAAAATTGGATAAGTGTTTTACGGAAGGTTTTCATCAAATAAAATCTTGATTTCTTGACTTTCTGACAAGTTTCATGTTTTTGAGTACTTTACAGTCAGTCAATTATGCCTTTTGATATATAAATAAAAAAGCCTCACTTTGTATAGCCAAAAGAAATTTAAAATGAAAAGAACCAATGATTTGCATCGTGGAAAATTATCATAAGTAACTTTCAATAATGATTGTAAGAGTTATACACATAACAGTCTTCATATTTTCATTTTGTCTAGTGTTCTAATATATTTTACAATACATTTTAAATTTTTTTTATAGTTTAAATTTAAATATTTTAATTATACCTTCATTGTCTTTTTTCCAGGCTCTAACTCTGACTCTGGCATCCGAGCGTAAAATGTTTTAGTTGACGGTCTTAATAGCGGAATGTTTCTAGATATTATAGACTTGGGCCGACGATTTTAATTAAGAGCGAAGCTTAAATCGGCTGTGCCATTAAATAGCTGAGTAGAATTCCATACCAGTTTTAAACGATGTGAAATGACGTATACATAAAGTAATTTCACTAAAAAAAATTTACGTGTAATGCAAGGAATTTTGAGTAAAGACATTCCAGATTTTGATGTCTATGTTCCTTACTTTAAGTTCACTAATGAATGTCAGTAAGTTCAATACTAGGTTCAGTTTTGTATTAAGATATTGGATTTTAAATCCTATAACAATATTACACTTGCAGGTATTCAATTTTTATAATGATTTTTAATCCAATTCACCTTTCCTGAATTGGGAACTGATTCAGATTCCAAAACTAACCACAACTTGCCCTTTTTCGTTGTTACCGGAAACAATTTATGATTTATATTCCTTTTTAAAAAGTAGGTCTCTAGTAGGTCAACTGAACTACATATTCAGTGGCACCATTTGCCCCAAATCCCAGCTCAGGAAATATTCCAGTCTTGTTGATTTTCTCGCCTATTCATAGTCATGCCCTACAAGCCGAAGACATTGTACGATGCTTCGAATATAAATAATAAGTAACCAAGTTACTGCGAGAGATATATTTATCAAATTCTACTAAGGGTTTTATCGAATTTACATTGTAACGTGTAACATTGTAAATTTTAGGAGATGTGACCTTAATCCAGATGTTGATACTTATAATCCAGGGGTGCGTACTGAGACATTTAATACCCCTCCTGTCGGCCTAATATCGTTCATTTACGACACCCTATAAAATTCTCTAAAATGACTTGCAACATTCCAGAAAAATACATGAAGCGCGTAGCTGTAGCGACGTAAGATATTTACTATTTGTCTTTAAAAGGGCGCAGCAGAAATTCGTATACGCGCTGGAAATTCTCACGTGGGTGAGAAAACCAGAATTTCATTGCGCCATTCCGCTTTATTACGTGCACTCACCCGTTCTTTGGTTCCTGTTTGTACGGAGGGGTCGTTATTCTACCCATAATTTATTTGCAACAACAAAGACGAATTTTAGAATTAGAAATAATGGGAGCTTCTTTTTGCTGTGGATTAAAAACAAAAACGGGGGAAATTCACCACTTGAAATTTACTTGCCTAAAAAATAGTTTTAACATCCCATTCGTAAAGTGAATTAATCGAGATGCAAATAAAAGTAAATTAAATATGACCGCAAATCCACGTGTAAATTGAACAAATTCAGGTGAAAATGAAGCAAATTCTAGAGATAACTAAGTAAATCTGGATAAAGATTAGACATGCTGAAGTTTATCAAATATGCGATTAAAATTGTATGGAAAAGAGGAAATTTTATATCTAACGGCTCGTTTGAAATTTTGTTTGTACAAGAAAACTAGTTTAGCAATAATAAATATTTTATTAGTCAGAGGAGGCAAATTAAATAACGGATTCTTTATATCCTGTTTACTGTTGGATAGGAGCGGCATTATGCATTATGATTTCTACCTTTTTACACCAGGAAATAATTTTTTAATAGGTATTAAAAGGCACCCCACCTCGCTTCATGAGATATTGCAGATATGTGGATGAAACTAAAAGTTTTAAATAAGTTGATTTTAAAACGGCTTTCAAATCCGCATTCAATAAATTCAAAATCAAACCTAATCTAAATTATTTATTTAAAATTTTCTCTCCATTGTGCACGACCATTTCGTACAATACATCGGCTAAAACCGAACACCCCGTCATATAATCTTGATTTTAAATCCGCTATTTTTCTGCTCGCCTGGCATTTTAGAACTGTAATTCAAAATTTAAACTGTCAACGAGAAGAGTCCGTTTTCATATAAATATGTAATTTGTAGCGCTGGTACTTCTGTAAACAATAACATCAAATCCATGAATTTCAATTTTCTAGGCTTTGGTGGGTTGAAACGCCAGAAGCAATAGTTTTTATTAATATAAAACTCGTTCTTTCTACTAAAAATTAAAACAAAATTTCAGTTTATGCCGTAATTTCTAATTTGCATTCAAATTTAATTATGCAGTTTGATTTTTACACCAGAATGGTGTATAACTTTTGCACAAAATTTACATATTATCCGACTACCCTCCTTTTAGCTTTTGTTAGCAGGACACTATATTCATTTATAGTTGCTTCCATTTGTATTGCGGTTGAATTTCAATGATCTACTTTTCATTAATATTAATCAATCTACTTCCACACCCTTAAACGTCCGAAACAATAAATCTTGATATGTATGTATAGAGTTTACTTGCTATACGGCAGCAAGGAAATTAATATCATGCGTAATTTCTGGGGGATTTGAATTATTGGTTGCGTACAGTATCGAGAAGATATTGATTATGAAGCAATAAATAGTATTACATAAAATAAGCGGTTTTTACAAGAAAGTTCATTTTCAATCAAGGTCAATCATAGATTAAGCGTTTTATAGTCAATTGTGTTCTTTAAAATAGAATTATCTTATCATTGAAGTTGATAGTTCGAATATAATAGAATATCTTCGCTGTACATGGCGATAATGATATTGTGACATAATATGGACATTAGGAAAACCGGATCTTCAATACAATCGTCTTTAGGAGTTCAATCTTTTGGACTACTGCGGTTACAAAGTGTATATGCATATTTAAAACGAGGAATCATCATTTTCAACTATGAATTCCACTTATATTCGCACAAAGAAAACCTCATGAAATTCGGTTATGCTCATTTGCCACATTCAACCATTCATTTTGAAATCTGTTATTTAAAAATAGATCATAATGTTGTAATGTTGTATCCTTGATATTGTCATTAAAAATGCATCATTTCCTTTTTGCGATGGTCACAATTATAAAATAGCCAGGAAGCAAAAAATGTAATCGCTGTACTAAAATTTTGTTTGCATAAAGAGTCGCATTTTTTAATGTCATTTGCGACATTGCTCACATATTGCGAAATATCTCAAAAACATGTGTATTAACTATTTTAAAACGTGGACCAATCAATTTCCTGCTCACGGCGTGAAATGCAGACATATTGATATACCACTACAATGTATTTTACAGGAAACTTGCTTCGTTATTAATATTATAGCCATGGCAAGCTCTACTTGAAACAAACTTAGGACTTTGTAATTAAATTCTAAACTCTATTAACGGCAACGATACAGCAGTAGGTTGTAGAGATATTAAGTTGTTTGCAGTGTTTCAAGTCGAATTTCAACGTTCTCCGTTTTGCTAAAGAGGTTGCTAATAATTAATCAGCATGTTCAGTTTTTAAAAGCTTACAAAGATGTTCACTAGTTTTTGGCCAACTATGTTGAATTTTTGCTTAAGTTTCGGTTATAGACGGGGTTTTCGCAACTGACTCATTAAACCGTGTCCCCTTGCGTTGGCATTTTACGATTGTCGTCCTGTGATTCATTCTCAAATAACGAAAACGATCCATGTAGTGTGAGTGAGTGTGAATTATCACAGTTCTATATTTGCCGGGAGCTTTTGCAATTTCATGGAATACTTTCCTGTCTGGACGTGGTTTTCTTGCTAAATGCCTGCATTGGCATAAGTAAGCACAGGCATACGTTTGCTTAATGATAAAATTAAAGAAGCATGGCTAGTTGGATGACTAATGTTTTCACACGTTTTGCAAGATTAGATCGTATGGACGTTGTTTGTGTATTCATGTAAAGCGAAGGTCAATTATTTCTACAGCCGAGGTGTTATTATTCAATTTTCCTCGGTTTATATTCAAATCACTCTAAAATTTATGATTTTCAGTGGTCTTTCTGCAGGGCAAAAGTAGAATGACAGCAGGTTTATCTTTGGTTCGCAGCCTAAGAACGATTTAGGGTATCTATATTGAATCATTCTTAGAACAAAATAGCGATTTGCACTCGATATCAATAAAATAGACTCTAAAATCAATTTAAATCACAACGCCTTTAAAAAGTAGATCATGACGTTTGTTACGACTAGTTTGCGCTTTGTTACTGTTTGCGGAGGGATATCTTAACCAATGAAACCACAATTATGTTTTTAAGGAAACGTGTATTATAAATAAACGTTAACAAATGTACTAGTTTAGTTACTAATCAATATTTTTGTTTAACTTGAATAGACTATTGTTTAATTTTTAAATCTTATTAAGCTGTATTAGATTAGAGCTTTAGATAATCAAAGATAACATTGGAAGCAAAAATTTTACGTTTACCGTATTTTTCGGGCCATAAGACACACCTTTTTACGTAGAACAATGGAATCCAATTTTGGGTACGTCTTATTGTCCGAAAAATATGGGACACCACTGAAGGTATGATACAAGTTATCTCAAGTCAAGCGGGAGAATCACCGACTTACATACACTTTTTTCTAAAATCATCAATAGCTAGTATTAGACCTAGCTTGTAATCGTGTGTGCGCTTTTGTACAATTAGTTTGAATTGCTTCTATAAATCTTTGAAATTTTAATTTTAAAAAGGGAGAAAATGAAAGTCTTTGATATAACAAGAGGTATAAATTAAATGTGATCAACAATGCAAAACTCTCTATAAACAAAGCAGCAGTAAGACATTTTGGTCCACTACCAACAGAGAAAATGGTTCGCGAATGGAGAATACAAGAGGAACAATTAAAACCACTCCGTAAAGACCTTAGATGTACAAAAACCCCACTAGGTCAAAAAATGCTGGCTGTATACGAAGCTAAAGTTCCCTTGATTTGTAATATTAGCGAGAAAGAAATATCATTTGAACTGTACACTGTGGATTCAAAACGCACCAAATCAATAGTGACCAAAACAAGTCACAAAAAAAACTTGCTATGCTATAGTTTTAATTGTTGCACGGATTTAGGAAAACTAACGCTTATCTTGAAAATCTTGAAAAGACATTAACATCACCAAAATTTGAAGTTCCTAATGGCATTCACGTTCAAGAAAATGGCTGAATGGAGGAGAGCAGAATGAAATTATAGATAGGAAATACATGGACAAAAACATTCACGTACATTGTTTAAAAGGCCTGCGACTTTAGTATGGGATTAATTTAGAGCGCATACAACAAAATCCACCAAGAAACTTCTATAAGAAATAAATGAAAAAAAAACAAACATTACTAGAATCCTCATAAGTCTATTACAACCCTTAGATGTATCTATCAATATTGAAAAAACTGAAGAGTGGAATAAATACTAGGGAAAACCAAATTATGACGTCACCACAGCAAGATGAATGAAACGTCCAACAATATCAAAGTAGCTAAGAGAAAAAGTCATGGGAAGCTGTTAAAAAAAAAAAGACAATTATAAAATCATATAAAAATGTGGAATAAGTAATGTCATAGATGGTACTGAAGATGACGCAACAGTAACATTAACGACACGAGTGAAGATGAACTGAATATTGCTAATAAGTATGTTATGTTAATAATAAAGAAAAATTATTACTCGAAAGAGCCATTAAAACATATTTTCCTAAAAATAATCTTATAAACTTGAGGTGCGTGATATAATCGGAAAATACGGTCAATACATATTTTCAAAATTAGATTAATAAGGTAATATATAAATTTAATAATATATATTGCAAGAGAAGAGGGTGCGTATAATAATAATACACTCTGTAGAAATAGTTCTTTTACACTATAAGTAGAATCTTCACTATTAATTTTAAAATGCATACCAACATTAAAATCCATTATGAATTTTATATGTAAGTCAAATTATGCAGACATACTTGAAAATTCAGAATTATAGAGAAATGAAAAAGACATTCGATAGCATGCAAACATGCAATTAGAACAGGAATCAGTTTTTGAATGGTCTAAATATACTGTAAAAAAACCAATAATTCCAATATTTTCACATAACTAGATAATTGGTATTAATTAAGAATAGACACTCACATTGCAATATTTAGATTGTAAAATTCTTGCAAATGTATTTAAAAAATAAATGTCTTAAAAATACCTACCATGTTTTGTTACAGATTGATCCCATATTTACAAAGAAATAACATTTATTCATGCTTGAAAACTTGCGCTAGGGTATGGTTATCTATGAAAACGTTCGTTTTTGGCACAAGCTCATGCAATTGAAAGCGGCAACAAGCAAAATGTTTCCACCGAAAGCGTAACTAAGTTTTAAATCCTGAATTATTAAAAAACAGTGCACCATAAAACATCAAACCCGAAACAATAAATATCGAAACAGCTAAAAACACAGAACGTTTGGAGTTGTACCTTCTAGTACGAGATTCTTGGGTTCCACTCATTTCAGCAATACTGAAAATAGTGTAACAGTCAAATATTTGTTCAACACACACAGACATAATAATAAATTCGATATTACGAGGAAGTCACGTTTTATTGGGATGGATAGGTCGACAGGAAACAGGAAGAAAAGTATGAGACTTCTTAATATTAAAATGCCATCGATACAGGCACGTGCATATCATTTCTTCTGCGTACTGTTTACTTGAGAGTTATCGATCAGTTTTGTTTTCCAAGTGAAATTTATTTTACGGAATATAAGGGAGGAAAAATTCGTAATATACGAAATTTAATAACATATTATTAAGTTTTGTAAAGACTACGTAAAGTGGAAGTATTCGTATATACCTTCCCAAACAGTGGGTTTATTAAAGCAAACATTTTACGTATCGCATAGCGATTTTCGATTGCATGATCCCTAGCTGGCGTAAAAACAAAGGAATATGTCTTGAAATAAATTTAATTCACAAAATATAGATGGACTATATATTTTGGAAAGTTAAAAATATCATTTCGATCTAAAAAAAAAGAATTAGATCACATTTTAGGGTTGAATCCCCCATTCAAAGTTAGCAGTAAAATATAGACGAACGACTGTCCACTGACTAGTGTCTTTGAAAGTGAAAAGGGTGTGTGCGAGAATTTTTACTAACAATTCCTAAAAAATATGGAATAATATTAAAATATTTTCGTACCTTCGTTGATCAATAAAAATGTTACAGAATTTAGATTGTGATTCACTGCTAAAATATAAAACCATCGATATTGAGAATGAATAATATCTTTGAATATTGATAAAATAAGGAAAATAGTTCTTAGATTTATCATTCTGGACTTGTTATTTAATGATTTTTTGCTTCGTTGAACAATATTACTTCTATAAAGAAATTCGGGCAAAAAATACTTTAATTTAATAACTGGTAATCAGAAAAGCACCAAGTTAAAATCAAGAAAAACATAGTTTGCAAACAATAACCGATAATGGATACAAAACTTAAGATCCATAAGTATTTGAAAATAAAATGAAGAATACTTGGGGACAATTATTAAAAATTAATTCAGAACTGAAATCCTTTAAAAAATGACATACAAAAGAGAGAAAAAAAAAGATGAGAATTGGAATTTTTTATGTTATCCCCAAATAAAACATACTCTATATGTCCCGCGTCTTCGTAGGAAATCAATAGCAGAATAACTTTTTGTCTCACTCAAGATCCGGAAGTGTAACAGTTCACAACCTAAGGGAAATACGTTGTGGGTTGACGTAGACCCCCAAAGCCCACCGCATTGATAGGGATAGGAGTATTGAATTATGGCAGTTTAATAATATTTACAAGACGGGATCATTAAGTGGGTTTCGTGTACCAAAGGATGATGCCTACTAGTGGATTATGTTTATTTAATATTATCCAACGGTTGCTATTCTGGAAACTGGAGTGAAATCGAATTAGACAGGGAATAATGATGCTTTGTTTTGTTTCCGGATTTCCCGGAAGTGGTGGACGGATTTTTGTATTTTTGTTGGAGGAAAATGTTGGCGCTTATATTGCTCCGTATTTGCCATCCGGGGATGAAAATACAGGAGTGTAGAATTCTACGTGAAAATCATTAAATATTTATGAAATATAAGTTTTTTATTTCTGAAATTTCCTAAATGTTTTATTTATGGCACGCACAATTTATTGCTTTGTTCTATTTTTTCTCAATTCTCGTTGTATGAAACTTTAAAAATTCAAGGGTAGACATTTTCGCGGAAGAATAAATTCTAAGGGCGAAATGTATGCTGACTTGCGTTGGTGTAATTGTGAAGATTCATAACACCAGAATTACCAATTTTTACGTTCAGATCGGAGATGAACTCTACCAAGTACAATTCAGCTTATGAGCCATAAACAAGTTCTTCATCCCACGACGATTGTGTCCTTGAGTGGCAGTATGCAAAAGTATCATCCAATAAATCATTTAAACTTCCTTCATCTCGACTTGCAAACCCTCCTTGGACATCTTTCAAATTGTGGCGAGTTAATGGATCTCATAATGTTCATTTACAGCTTTCAGACTAGTTAATAACAATTTTGTGAAACGTGAAACTACAAAAGAAACCTTTGATACGCCCCAATAGCCAGGACTACAAACATTAAATGAGAGCCAAGTTAAATGAATTGTAAAAGCCATTTAATATCTTTAAGAAAAAATACTCCTTTGTAGGATTTTAATATCCAAGAGCACGACTTGCTTATTCACAAGACAAGCATGCAGCTCTGTCTATTTCTACCCGAAAAAAACGTGCAATCGCTGCTTAAAATGTAAACATTTGACCATATGTTGTCTGTACAAAGGCTATAAAAATACAATACCAAAAAGCAGGCTGTGGAAGACTATATCCATCTCAATCTCTTTACAAGGCCCTGGTAAAAACATCAAGTAGGCTTCGACCAAGCAACAAAAAACAAAATGAATTTGTTGATGCACGAAATGCAATGGTGGAAACTGTGCCCCTTACACAATCCTAACATAGGGGTGAAAATGGGACCCTGTCATTAAGGATAGGTTCAACACACCCAAAGTTTCATCAAATCGATAAAAAGTTGTGAAAAATTCAAATAAATAGCGCTAAAGTTTTGTTGACTCCTCTCTATCAACACAGTTCTGTCACATTTTCAAACAATAACATGTCAAATTACGCCCGAAAAGTCCGGAATAAAATCGATTTTTTAAATAATTGTCACATGTTACTTGCTCCAATGTCAACACCAACATTTTAACAATTTCCACAAAATCACCCCCAAAATGCCAACAAATCAATAAAATTTCGGCATTTAATAAGAAAAAACATTAAACCAATGCCGAACACTTACCTCATTTTTAATTAAATTGCTGTTAATACATGAAGAAAGTCAATTTCACTTACAAAACATCACAATATGAACTATTTTCACGCACTATTTATTTAACGTTAACGCGTAAAGTACTTTATAGTTGTGTTATATTAGAAAATTAGCCTAAACTACATTACTGTACGATAAGATATCCGCCATGTCGTATGTATGACCAGCCCGAACAGCAGCCAATCCACAACAAAGGCAAGAGCGGCAAATTTAAACACGTGCGCTGAATAATAATTAAACGATTATTGTCTAACGCAAGTTTATTCAGGTGGAACATATTGAATATTACAATTTAAAAATGTTGTTGTTGTCAACTTCCTTGCATACACAGCGAAATAAAGCTCCTGCAAACAAAATAAAAGTATTTTTTATAATAATTAAGATTGAGTTTAAATCATGGTGTGTCTATATACTTTTCTATATGTTGGGTTGCCTAGCTTGAAGTAGCTTCAAATCATTTATGTATAAATTATTCAAAATGTGCTGCTGTACCATATTCCGAGTCGGAGAAAACTCAATTTTAGTACTATTTAAAAATATATTATAAGAACTAATTAATAATTAATGCTGAGGCCCAGCATGACGAGGATATCATAGCCTTCTTTTTAATGCCAGGACAAAGATTGAAATCTTGGAGATTGTGGTCTCCACCTGTTCTTCATAAACTGACATTTTCTTGTGATTGGCAATAGTTCGCCGGCTTCGCTTCCTCTCTTAGCCTTCGCAGATAATTTTCGGCAAGTTTGATGCTTTGCACATAACAGTTTCAAATTTGAAACTAAGGTGATACTCCATTTTTGTGACAGTTACAAAAGTTTAAGCAATTTACAGACGATTCACAGATGCGTTTTTGTGCTTAGATTTATAACAATCTTTTAAATATTAAACTACACGTTTTGATAGATAATTCTTGCTAATGATATATTGTATGTCATTTTCAATAACTTTTGACAAAATATCGATCAAAACCTCGATGCCTTTACAAAAGAATGTGGTAATCTTTTCTTTTAAAAAGTCATTGATAGTATTTTCTGGATGTTAAAATGATGTTGAAAAGATGGCAATAATCACAAAGTAGAAGCATTGAGTTATACATGGCCGAACGTTTTCATAAAACAAAGTAACTTGAATTTATTAATCAATTGTGCCTTTTAATTCAATTGATGGCAAGACATACAAGTACTATTTAATTCTATTTGAAAACCCACCAAACACAAAGTAATGAGTTATTTCAAATAGAGATAAAATTTAGATATGGGAGTATTCTTAGGTGATCACCATTGGAATTATTTTTCAGAAATGAACGATTATTTTGGCTGTATAAAAGTAAATCACAGATTTATATTCGAAGCGATCTTGAAATTTCATGCAGTTTACAAGCTATTCAAGATATGCTCCAAAACACCTTCCTGGTTTACGATGTAACCAAGCATAGACAGAATCGCGCAACACTTTATTATCCATCGATCGGACAAATTTAGTATTGTCTTCGATACTGAAGTACTGAAGTGCATAAAAAGATCGTCAATACTGGGTCATCATATCTATCCCCAATGCTTTATGCATCTTTGGTAGCATTTTATTTCCGATATAATTCATTCAATAATCTTCATGCGAGTTTTAGTCTAACACTACTCAACCGTTTTGGTTATTAAAAGATTATTTGTTAATAATTTAAGATCAGACATCTCTGGATTGATTGAGATTCAAAATAAAATTGACAACATTCGTTAACCAATTGAAAAGAGACTTGAAAAATAACATAGCAATAATCAATAATCATATAAGTAAATCCATGTTACTTTGCTCATTTAATATGGTATATATAATTAAAATGAATTTTACCTGATAAAATTTGGTAATCTAGAATCCTCACATATCCTACCATGTCCATAACGCAAATTTTTATCAAACGTATAAAACTGAAGACTATTCGTGTCGTTTCGGGATTCTTTCGCAACTTCGTAAACCTTTCTCCCTAATTCGTAAGGAATTACATTGTCATCTTCCGCATGCAGGAACATTATAGGGCACTTTATATCTGATATATATTTAGTTGTATTGAATTCTAAGTCATTAGTGTTTATGGGATCCAAAATTGTTGATTCGAACCATGGTAACCAAGAAAATACCTAAAAATTGGTATTTTTTATTGCTTGAATTCCATCATTCCTTAAAATAAATTGAAGCTAATTTACTAACCGTTGGTGTGTTTTTAAAAATTCTAAACTATATTTTGAAACGTGCCCTTTTAGAGCTTAGGGTGTTCTTTTACATATGTCAACAATGGGTAAAATAATTACATGGCTTCTGTCGTCAAAAATATACCTTTCCGATTTTAGAATTGAGGATAACATCCCGCGACGAAGTAAATGGTGTTTCTAGAAACAGGCCTTTGGGTTGAATATTCATTTTGTTCAATTTTGCTAAAGTAATCGTGCTAACGCCAGTTCCAATAGAATGGCCCCATACATAAATGTCAGACTTTGTGTTTTCTTGTAACCATTTATACATTTGGACGGAATCGTTTATGATGCCAGTTTCAGTAATCTCAGCGTTTGTGGAGTCTCCATATCCTGAAATAACCGATCGATGAAAATTTTGTAAAAAAATAATTTCGCACTAAGTTTTACATTTCAACTATTTAGATCCATTTGTCATTTTTTTGGGCGAGGGCTGAAATAGTGTGAAATATTTTAATTGTAATTGCAATCAAGGTTGATTTAATTAGTCCGAAAAATTGACAGCTGGATCGTTCCATTTAAGTTTACCTCTATAATCAAAAGTAATAACGTGGAAATGCTTTCTTTGAACTTTATACATAGCTGAAGACCCACTCCTAACTCTGGCATTTCCATGAAAGTATAGCAAAACTGGAATAGTACTATTGTATAAAAGGGTTTCAAAGCTTGTAGTCTTGGTTAAATTCATAAGTTTTTCTGGAAGAATGTGCCAAACACCCAATGTAATGTTGTTGCGCAGCGTTACATAGAAGTTTCTTACACCGTCCAGGCCATACTTCTTGAAATCTGTAAAATTGCTTGCTGGTATAGTCCCTGTAAAACAAGCAACGACAAATTAAAAACGAAATTAATCAACGTTGTTGCTTTTCTTTTTACATACAAGTTGTATCTATTATTTATGTCTATGTATTGGAAATACGATTCAATAATTGACTTAATCAATTAACTCATCACTTAAGTCAAGTGATTCAGAGACCTTGCACATAAATGCAAAGTTTGAACAAATTATGCAAATGAAATACTAATTTTCGTATTTCAATGGAACTACAACTAATATATGTAACCGTATTTTACCGTTAGTACATTGCATACGTAACTTCAGTAAATTCGTTTTACGCAAGAAATAAATAGATTTTTATGGTTACGATTAACAACGAGCTTTATTGATTGTAATTTAATATTTTAATTGGCTTTATTTCTATCTGCAAAATATAGCACATTTAACACGAGCTATTGTTAAATGATAAATGCAATAGCTGCATCATCTATTACACAGAATAGCATCATGAAATGTACAGAATTTAAAAAATGTGTGGCTTCGCTCATTTTTAGAAGACTTCCTCTTAAGAGTCTCTAAGAGTAAGATAACCGTTTTCAACTTGATACAGTTTTAATTTCATGTGCAATAGCCTGTTAATGTTTCACATTGGTATATTTAACGAAGGATGGTAAAGTGATATTGCGACCATGAAAAAATACGACCTCGAGATGTTAATGAATCTTTAGAGTCCCTGGATGCATATAACTATGTTTGACATGCTATTTGTGTGTGTATGTGTGTGTACATGAAAACACTATAATACTCAAACCATTTGAGGTGGAGTGTTGAATTTGAAAAATTTGGTTATTATATCAAAATCTATCAATCTTAAGGACAAGAAGTACCTGTTTACCTAGACAGTGTCCACTATTTTTAAAATAGCGCTAGACCATTTAAGTGGTATTATAAATCAGTAGCTGCAAAGTTTATATACGATCGGAAGTACTGTTATTAAATTTTTAAAACTTAAATAGGCTGTAAAATAAAAATATATATATTTGTATATATGCTAAAAGTTGTTAAGTTTGTATAAACAGCTGAATTCTACATATCAAAAATAGATTGGACAAAATTTAGGAAGTTCTTGTTAATATTGATATTATCTAAGACGGGGAAATAGTTAATTCAACACTCAACCATTGGAATTTGGTACCAGATAAACAATGTATTTTTACCGCTTCAATTATTTGATATAACACAAAAGTCATGAAATAAAGAAGTGTTTCCTTCCGTAATTCGAGTTGCGCTTTTTGTTTGAAACTCAAAATTTATTAGCTGCTTTTATTTAATAATTTTTATCACTTTTAGATATACTTTTAAGCGTGTTCATTCCTTAATGCTCACTCTGCCAGTCTCCTTTTGATGGATTTTTTGAGACTTATTTACTTCATGATATTGTTATACTGAGTTTCTTGGTTGTAAATTGAAATACAAAAAATGCAGTCAGACCGTCTATAGTCTTCTTTTGATAAATTTTCTTAGAACTCATTTAATTCTCGATGTTTTACTGGATAAATGAAGTGACAGAAAAATCAGTCATAGTATTTATAGTCTTATTTCTACATTTAGTGATTCGTGTTTAGAGTCTAGCGGCTGTTTTAAAGTCCTATGAATTTAAACATTTTCAGATAGTAGGAAATTCACAATATATCAAAAATACAGTAAGCTTTGTTTACTCGGTACTCGCTCGCAGCAGTGGTTCAACTCTCGTGCAATAAGGATGCGATTAAAAATAAATAACTCAAACAAACTAAAAACCTATATCTTACTAAAATGAAACATTTAAAACTAAATGCTGATACACATTTATAATTTTGCAATAATAGCTGTATGCCAAATTTCATCTCTCTACTTCAAACAGTCAAACCACTATTGTGTTTTCATACACATACAGAGACCATGCCAAGAATTATTAAAAATGAATGCAGGAGACCTCAAAACGTTAAGATCCGTCAAAATCTCGAGGTCGATTTTTTTCATGAGCGCAATAGTTTTCCTTTACTATTCTAAACGGGAATGTAATAACAGCAAAACGTCATATTCATACAGAATCTATAAAGGAAGAAACCATCAAGGACGGAAGAATGAAAAACTCAAATTATAAGAAATTATCCTAAGATATTATTATTGGAAAATAAATTACAAAAGGGATTATTCTTCCAGTCATGGTATTTGATTTTTTTACCATTGTCAATTCGAAACATTACTGTTGTAATAATGCGGCAACATTCGAGAATGGTAGAATGTAATTATTATTACTTTGTACAAATATAATAAAACTGCTGCTTGTTTGTAAAATTTGCAATTGTTTTGTTATTTACAATTTATTAACAAATCTTTCAAGGCCATCCCAAATATATCAATCGCAATACAGCAAAAAAAATGCTACATAATAATTTATTCATCTATCTAACGAAATTGTAGTACACAGAGTGTTGCAGAATCAATTTCCAATACTTAACCAACGTGTTAAAACGCCAATGTGACCACGACCTGGTCTTTTCTAAGTATAAATAAAAATATTGAAAACTTGGCATAATTGAAATGATGCCGATAGACCATGCTGGGTTAAAGAATATTATGCAGACACAACGGCACCGTTATTGATATAAAAATAGCGGCAATCACAATTAAACATGTTAGATTATTCAAAACCTCGAGATTAAATTTTTTCATGAACGCAAAACCGTCTCTATCAAAGAGAAACAGAGAAAGAATATAAACAACGATTGATGTCGAATCACAATCAAAACAAAACGTTAGATCCGTCATAACTACGAGATAAAATTATTTCACAAACACAAAACCTTCCTAATAACATAAAGACAGAAAAAAGAACATAAACAACCATTTAAGTAAAATTTTATTCAAGCGTGTTCTTTTTTGAACCGAAGATCGAACGTGACTTCGAAAAAATATCGCTTTATATTACCGCCGCAAGAAGGATCATACATCGCAAACTAAATAAAAACTTAATTGTCGACATTATTGTTAAAATTCGATGACTACTTAAATACGATCGACTACAGTCAATTTCTATCACAATTAATAGTACAAATTTATGTTATTGCGACGACAGACTGATCCAACAACCTCCTTCTATTGATAACACATGCACCGCTTCTCTTGCGTCTGTGGTTGTAAATTTATTGCGCTTTACGTTTTTTGATGAGCATCAATTTTCATTTTTATCACCTTGCTTACAAATAAAATTATAGTTTTTCTTGTTTGGTGCTTAGTAAGTTCAGATGATTTGCTTATAAGTAAATAAACCTTTTTTGAATAAGGCATAAAGAAAAGCTTAGCTAACTTACGTAATAGTAGATAATGTATTAAAAGCAAATTGAAATGAACGCAAGCCGACCATACATGTGGCACTTGTTTTTCCTCTTCGGTTAAAATTTATTGGGCTGCTAACTTTTTTCGCTCGTCTATATTTTTTTCAACGTGGTTTTTTATTGTTATTGTGATCAGTTTCGAGTCCAGATGCTTTAAGCGTAAACAAGAAGGTGATTCTTTGAAATACCGATAAAATTCGTTTGTTTTTGACCGATGACGTCATGGGGAATTCCAACAGTGGCTCTTAACATGTACATGTAATTAATATCTCGGTTACTAATTATGCCCCAAAAAGCAAACAAAAACCTATCGCTTATTATTTCTTATATCTACCGTCCCTTTAAATTTTGTAACTTAATTTTGAAACAGGCTGTACATATGTGCATTCATAATCATTTCTATATAGAAAAAGCTGTACTTACATCGAGGCAACACCATGCTTGTCTGGAAGTCTTTTGATAACATAAAAGTAATAGGTATCACAACAAAAACTCCAAGAAAAACTATTATACACAATATTAATCTAGAAATAAAAATATAGTTAGAGAAACGTCATATTAATAATGTAGGTACTAATATTGAAACTAATAAGTTTTAAATACTTACAGAGCGAAAAAAAGTTTCCATATTATTGATTTGCGTTTTTTTCTATGGAACGGCTTAAGTGGACTATATTCGGTATCACAGAAAGGCACCTTTTGCTTCATTTTATTGCTATAAAATTACTGGACAATATTTTATGAACTACTCATTGACTGGACTCAAAAACTGGAAGCATTTTGAAATGCACCTGAAAGGAAAGAATAAATCTATTTCAATTACAATGGTCATAAATTAAATTCGCACATTGTATAGAACAAAGTTGGCGCAATGACCCCTATTCTGATTATCAACTCTAAAGATCAATAAGTGGTCAATTAAAATTCGCCGAAATTTCCGTAGGCTGCGAAATGCAATTAAACTCTTAATGATTTGATGAATTTTCTCACATGTAAACCCAACTTCAAAATGTGACAAATAATAATATTATAAACCAAGTGGTACCATGAAGACATTCACAAATAATTATAATTACTTACAAGAATTAACGTACTTTTCGCTAATGACAAAGTTTTTTAATCAGAGTTATATCATAGTGATTACAATACTAGGATTGTTCAATGTTGAAATGACCATCCATAAATGGAATTGTGGCTTATTGTTATACGAACATAAACAAAAATTAATGACTGACAATCACGCCACAGAGTGTTTTTAAACATCTACTGATATTTATGTAGATTAACATCCGCGTATAGATGCAGCTAATGTTGTCCTTTTTTTGTCAATTAACTAATACCATTCAGTGTCCTTTATGCAAAACTGAATAATAATGTTTTATTCAAAATTCATTCACAAAATCTTTTGTAACAATAAACAATGCCATTGTTTAATTAGATTTGCATGTCAAGGTATTTACTTGCGAAAAATTGATTTGCAGCTTTTTTGCCAATCTACAGCAGCAATAAAATTCATCATTAATTATCTGCGATAAAATTATAATTTTTAATTTTCAAAATTAGCAAGCATTACATTTGAATTGAAAAACAATTACAAAATATTGGGAATAAATTTAAGACTTACGGAGCCAAATAAGAATCAATAACAGAAACAAGTGTGAAATTTTCTTAATCTTCTTATATACACAGCTAGATAATTTTGCCAGTATTATTACAGAGGAGCTCAATTAGTGGAAATCTAGCGTTGATTTTTTCATTGCTTTATTTCTCCCACCTTTTGTCATTACTACTCTTCTTGTTACGGCGATTGATTTGAACACAGGCTCTAACTACGAAATAATTGCCCTTCTTATATATGACAATGTATTTAAGTTCTCATCAACCGACAGCAAATTCCTTGTTTGTTTAATGCACACTAAATTAAAAGTTTCGTCAGTAATCACCAATTTGGTATCAACTGGTTGGCTTCTTGCAAAATATCTAATGAGTTTATAGGTGTGATTCCAAATTAACTTTATAATAGAAAATTCGGCATATTTACCCACAGAAAAATGTTAACAATCAATAAATTTTTAGTTTATACAATTGATCACATCTGTAGAACCGCACTGAATTATCTACGCCTTTTGATACATATTATTAAAATTTTCAATTAAACTTTATTTATACCGGCCACTGCTTGTTCATAATCGCGTTGTGTGGAAATTGTACGACTTACCTTTACCGGGTATAAATTGAATAAAAAATGTGTTTAACTTAGCACGGGCACATTTATTCCAGTTAGTTCTGCAATTACTTCAAAACTGGCCGCACTACTAGGCGGACATTGAACAATAAAGGTCAATCTAATAATATTCCTTTTACAGACCATAATTATGATCCAGTAAATAGATAAAATTGAATCTAGGAAATTTTTGAAAACCTCTTTTTTAGAATATTGTCTTATAGGACGAAATATTTCTTGAAATAAGAATTTCCATATATGCTGACAAATTTTCCTGCTTGTGAAAATGTTTACGCACATCTCTTACAACATTGTATATTGTAAAACTAATGAGAAACATCTATAATAATTGTTTGTCATTTGTATTAATCCCGAAAGGAAAGATGGAGAATGAAACATAAGAAATTTGCATTTAATAACTATTTAATTTCAACAAAATAGGAAAATTGTTTAGTTTTCATCACTAAATGAAATTGACTGTAAATATTCCCCCCCTAACCATTCTTAAGCAATTACCCCACTGATATTTTTTGAAATACCTAAATTAACTATTAAAATATAAATATGATAGATAAAATACCATTTGAAGGAGAAAATCATAAAAAAATTGCAATTCCATATTCGCAAATGCATTCTGTTAGATCTTTCGGCTTCCTCTAAAATAAATACAATAGCTAATTAAAAGGTAAGACAGGGATATATATTGCACAGCTCTTATCATTTTACGATTATTGTAGGTTCCATTCTAAATAATTTTAACATGTGTAGATGCAAGTTTTGTTGTAGAAATGCGTAACTGAGTAAAATTCTCTTCAAGTTATTTGTAAAATTCACAGTAGTTAGCTCCCTAAAGGTGCATAAAACTACTGTGGAAATAAAATTGATGAATATATCTCCCAGTTATATTGAACTGGATTTTAGTAATTTATATAATACGTATGTGGTGGTTGACTGATACGACAATATCTATAATTTTGTTATAAAGTTATTACTTATAGATTTTAGACTAGCAGTTGCAATAATAAAGGTTAAAAAATTATATTTTGTTGCCGCAAACTCTGAATAATTTTCCACCTCAAACTATCAAAACATTGGCTCATAGTTTTGAACTGTTGACCTTTGCATTGCATTTTTGGATTAGAAATAGAACCAAAAAGATAGGTATTATATGTAATTGATAGATCTACATCTAATCAAATAATTACGGTTGTCAAAGCACATTATTATGTATAAGTTTCTTATAACTTTGAATTTGAACTCGCTTTGTAGTTGGATATTTAATTTCTGAGTAATTAAAACTTAAAAAGATGTTTCAATTTGCCGAGAGTCTTTATTTAATTTAGCACAAAAATCCGCTTATTTATTTCGTATTTATTTACTTGTAGTGTTAACTATTTGCATGATTTACAGCTATTTATCTATCTCTTTACATTTATTTCTTTATGTTACATCAGTTCTACTAATGCTCTACTGACATCCTCGCCCAGAGAGCTGAACAAACTCTTATGATTGTCCTCCCTGGATCTTCATATATAATATAGGAAGGATTTCTAGATCTTTGCGCAATGTAACTGTTGGTTGCTGCTACGATTCTCCAGACCCTAGGCATTGTTTCGCCGAACTGGCTTGGGCTGGAGTACGCTGCGTCCACACACACTTAATGCATTAATATCAGCATTGGTGACATTTTACGACAACGAATACCATTTTCTTACCGATATTAAACTGGATTTATTATGGTTGAATTCATTAAATCACAAGCCTGCATTTTGTTCTTAGAAAGGCTGGTCACCCACATTACAATATGGAATCAAGAAGATACAAGCTTTATACAATACTTAGTGAATTAGATACACACATGTTTTGAAAAATATCAATGACAAGCAAGAATCTGCATGTAAAATATGTTTTTCCTCTCAAATATAGTCATAATTTTACAAATAGATATTCCAAGACGACAAATTTTTGAAATGTATTCCAACAATTTCTATAATCTTTTCAATACTGTTGCCCTTATTGTAAATTTAAAAATTGAACTGAACAAACGTTTCAAGTAAACTTTTGTCGTGACCCGTTCTGAATACTTAAGAGAGAGTGCACATGAGCCTAGTATCAACCCAGTATAGAAGACAAAAAAGAATAAAGATCATAGGAAGGAAGTTCCATCAACAAATGCCTAAATAACCGTCAAAGTTTAATTGACAGTACCAAATTTCTTTTTTTCCCGTTTGAAATGGGAAATATTTTTGGAAGGGAGTTGTCTAATGCATACAATTTACTTACTCATCCTGATGTTACGCCTCATCCATTAGAAGGACCCACTCACGATCCTCAGTTAGGATTTAAAGGATCCCGGAAACAAAGAGTTATGGTGGCAACAACAGCAGAAATGGAAAGCGCGAAGATACCAATTAAAGATAGAGATTTTTGTGCTCATCATATCCTTAAGTTTATGAAATGTCGAAAGGAAGTTTGGCCATGGGCTGTGAGGTGTGAACATGAAAAGCATCAATATCTCCATTGCAGGCATGAAGATTTAATACTTCGAATGAAAGAGTATGAACGAGAACGGAGATTAATGGTAAAAGAGAAGGAAAAGAACAACTAGTACATTAACAGCGAGGAACTTAAAAAGACACAGAAAAATATAACATATGATATAGAGAAACTGTGCACTTAAATATATTGTATTTTATTGTGAACATATTTTTAATCTTTGTACTTCTTTCTCCAGTTGGATGAGTATCAAACTTGGACAATATTTTTATCAGTTTTGAAAGCAATGATAGTTATTAAAATTGTATAGGCATGACAAATCAAGCACAGATTAAGCATAAATTTTATCAATTTTTGATGCAAGATATTTTTTGCATCTATAACTCTTATTGATTAGCATCATGATCCCAGTAATCTATTAAATAATAAAGGGCTTTGAATACTTTAACAATTCTTCATTGTAAATTTCACGACCATTAGCAAAGTATAAAATTAAAGTTTTGGTTTTTCTTCTCAAAAATACCAAAGAATAAAAATATTTTATATAATGGAAAATATATTATGTACAAATAAATACATTCCGTTATAGTCAGAAATAATTAATTTTATATTTTTGTGCTTAGGTTATTGTCATTGGTTACTCGAGCGTCAGGATCAATAAATTCATAAGTGTTTTCGCTTTTAGAATTACACAGGTTTATGAAGGCACTGCAATAAAAAACACATTATTAGTAACGAATGATGCTATTGAGGACAGTTAAATAACTTACACTATCTTAGCTAATAAACTTTTGTCTTTGTATATGAAAAAGTGGTCAAAGCCAAAGGTTTCAGGATACAAATGAATCTCTACTTGCTGTTCTCCTTTTTGTTGCACAGCAATATCATAGAGCTGAAAATAATTAAATTGATTACTATTTCATCAAGAGCATAAGTAAAATGTGTTAATGAGCAATTTTATGATTTCTGATCTTAAAAAAGTACGTTAAACTATTGCAGGATTTACATTTGGGCAGATATGAATGTATAACCCAAATTATCGTAATGAACAATATGTTTTTTTACATACATTTTGTGTCCAAAACGATTCATTACCTTTTCTCCCAGCTTATAAGGAATAATACTGTCATCCTTTGCATGTAATATCATAATAGGACAGTCAACTTTTAATATATTTCTATCAGTCTCAAAAAGGAATCCATTATTACTCAACGGGTCTAAGATTGTTACAGTAAACCATGGTAGCCAAGAAAAAATCTACAAGAACCAACGAGAATGTAAAACTTTAAGATTTATTAAAGTCATGAGACGAGATAAAATTTTTGCTGAAAATATAAAATTTTAAAGAAAATCTACACATACAAATTTAAGGGGAAACAATTTATACTTGTATAATAAACTTTTTTAGACAAATGCATTGTTAATGACATACCCTGCCATATGGATGGTATGGAATTTCCTCTCTCATACTAGTAAATGGTGCTTCCAGAATTAATCCTGTAGGAATGATATCTTCTTCTGAGAGTTTTACAATAGTACTAACAGCTAAAGCAGTGCCCATGGAATGACCCCAAAAATAAATGTCAGCATTGGTTTTTTTCCTCACCCATTTATAAATTTGTACTGAATCCTGTACAATTGCATCTTCGCTCAAAGTTGCCTTTGTAGAGTCACCGTAATCTCTATAATCAAATGCTATCACATGAAATGCCCCATTCAGCACAAAATATTTCGAGATTGAATCTGTTCTATCTTCACCACTGCCATGAAAATACAACAAAACACTATGGTTGCTTTCTTTAAGTGCACGGTCAAAATTATACGTAGCATTGATTTCTGCAGATGCTATCAATTCAGTAGGGAGAATATGGTATACTCCTAATGACAAGAGATCATCTTTTTCTCCCGATTTTACTGTTATGTAGAAGTTTCTCATTCCAGGAACCAATTTTTTTTCAAATTCTGATTGCTTTGACAGTAGAAATACTGAAACAACTCGATGTCATATAACAATTTCACTAAAAAATATTTAAATAAAATTAGATACTTGCCATTTGTAAACATAGTTAATCTCTGAACTTCAATAGAAAGCATAAATACTATTGGTATTATCACAAATATAATTATTGCAGCTATTGATACGCCAACAAACCTAAAAAATGAAAATATAATTAATTGTTATAGAATTACTTTTTAGCTAGTGGAAAAAATATTCAACATATATTCAACTAGTCGAATATATAAAGAGCTAATTGAATATGAAGTAGCAATTTCTCTTTCATTTATTGCGACCTACGAAAAATACTATCATTGTTGAATCTATGATAAACTATGTTTTTAGCTTTAAATTATTTTATAATATAAATAAATATATGATCATAAGGTCTGTTGTAATTAGATAGTCAAAGCGTTAGTCAAAAAGAAGGTAAATATAATGCAATGAAATGTTAGGCAAAAAGCCACCAAAAGTTATTCATAATACTAAAAGTTTTTCAGTTGGGATTGCCTGTTTGATTGGTTGCCTATATTTTGTAAGTTGTAGCTTTAAAACAAGCTCTACTGAATGATTTATACACGTATGAATTTTAAAATCTTATATATAAATTAAATTGTTCAATTCATCCATAAAGTAGGGTTTTGAAATTGGTTAATTTAGTTTATAAAACATTTGGCAAATATTAGTAGACGGGAAGAAACACCGATAAAATAACAAAAACTGTTATTTCTAAAAATTTGTGTTGGATACTATGCTTATGAAAAATAACCACTGAACAATTCACTTAGATTTTATAAAGAAGGCTCCTAACAGTTGAACAAATATATTATTTATTTTAAGAGGTTTAAATTAGCGGTGTTTTCAACGTAGAAGTTATGTAAAAACGAATTGATTTAAATGGAAAGATGTATTTAGATAATTAGAACTTACGTTAATATTGTAAATATTTTGAGGCATTTTAGTAGTATCGACTTCCTCTTAGGTTGGAGTTGAGTCTCCTTTGGGGTACCGCCGGTATTGTTGGTTATAGTAATTACAGTTGGTTCGTTCATCGAAAATAACGTAGATATTTTTACTTTTGGACTCTAACATGAAATCATATGCACTTTGTGTCCAGCGTCAATTTAGCCGGAGTTAAATCGAGTTTATTATTAGAGGTACGGAACGTAACAGCCCACAGTCGTTCATTTTAACTGTTTTATTCAGCAAAGCGAAAGGAAGGTCAGGTCAGTTCAGACTGAATGGAGCCTTTGACTTTATTTAGATGACACCGTGTTTACTGTTAAAAAAATATTTATGTGAATTTATCATTTCTTGATTAATTTGTTTGGAGCTGGGCCTTGACTTTTAATTTTGACGTCCACATCAATCGTTGAAAGTGTTGCCACTACAGAGGTTTTAAAATGGAAGCAACTGAAGCGTCTCGACGCTCAACGCCATCCATTGACTTACTTTGTAGTGAATAACTTCCTGGGATATCAATTATCTAAAGAAGTTTTAATGTTTACGAAGAGATGACTAAACTGCCACAATACTTTAACCACTAAACTATGTTCACAAAAATATTATATTTTATCATTTACATCAACAGATTACTAAGGAAGAGAAATTAAGAGCAACGATCAGATGAAAAGATTTGTTATCACTTGTGTAGGTTTTTAATCATCGTTTATGAATGCGATGTAGTGAAATTGTTTTAGAGAGAAATTGTTGCCCGATTATTTTTATTAATTTGTAAACAGCAACAATAGCAGATAAGGAGATAAGGGAGATAACCTTCTCTTTTATTCTAAAAAAATCGAAAGAGTAAAAAGAAGCAGTCTCCTGACGTTTCTGATCAATTCTAAACATGAAATGACAAAAGGTCGCTCAAAAAAGATAATAATATGTAAGTTCATCATCATCCTTGTAATCTTAATCCCTGCGCTGGTCGCGACAATGGGCATAATGTGGCTCATTTTTAAAGAGTATCACGATACAGACATCCTTCACAAAAATATGAAGATGACTTTCACGATAGAAGATGAAAGCGTTAACCATGAAGACAGAGAAATTTTACGTGATACCAAAACTTCATTCATACCAATAAGATCCCGTGTTCCCGCTTTAAGATCGAAATGCTCTAAAAGAGTCAAGCGTAATTTTGAAATGTCCCACAAGTCGTATGGCCAAATTTATGATTATCACGCTTTGAAACTTTACAATAAATCAAGAGTTCAAAAAACTACCGAAGATGATTTTCCATATACTTTGTTGAACCTTCAGAAATCGCTTGATGTGCTACCTGGAAATTTACTAATAGACCAAGAGCGCACCATTGATGACTTTGTGGAAAGTCCGAAGAAATGTAAAAAAACGGAAAGAAATCTGGGCTTAAGAATGTGGGATGCAACGATGTCTGTGGAGGAGGTTAGAAAAATTCAAGGGGAAACCATGAAGAAATATATAGATAACAGTATTGAGCCTTGTACGGACTTCTTTTCTTATGCTTGCGGCAACTGGGAGCAACATAATCCTATACCACCTGATAGAATAAGTTTTGATACCTTCGAGCAGCTTCGCGAGCGCCTCGATGAAGTATTAAAAGATTTACTTGAAGATGAAAGCGACTACGAAGAAGTAAACATAGAGAAAAAGGAAGTCGACCCTGATTTAATGTATGAAGGTTTTGAGGGCGTTAAGCCTTTTGAAAATTCGTTCGGGCACTTAGGCTTGCGTAATATAGATAACGAGGAAAATAAGAGGGACAGGGAAGAGGGAGTTATAACTATTGATATAAAATACGAGAACGGAAAGCGTAAACGGAGCAAATACGAAGACGCTATTTCTAAAGCTAAGGATTTTTATAGATCTTGTATGAATGAAGAAATTTTAAACAAAAGAGGAGGAAAGCCCTTATTGGGATTGTTGAAAAAGTTAGGTGGATGGCCTATTGTAGATTCGAGTTGGGAAGCAAAGAAATTCGATTTCATAGGTCTTCTGAGCAGCTTAAGGTTGTATAACAACGATATTTTGATTTCTCAATGGGTTGGGCCTGATATCAAAAACTCTGATGAGTATGTCATACAAATTGATCAAACGACTTTAGGATTGCCAACAGCTGATTGCTTTTTAGATCCTGCCAATTTGAAGTATCTGGAGGCTTACAGAGTTTATATTATTCATATTGCTACTCTTTTGGGAGCCAACATTGTAAATGCTACACAGGATGCAAACAATATAATTGATTTTGAAGTAAAATTGGCTATGATTACAGCTCCTCCGGATTTTCGAAGAAACGTAACAGAAATCTACAATCGGTTAACTTTAGGAGAGCTGCACGCTTTAGTACCTCAGATTAATTGGTACCGATACATATCGATTGTTTTAGACAAGCCGATTGATATGTCCTTGCCTATCGTGGTTTATTGCGTGGATTACCTCAAGAGCTTGATAGCACTAATTTCATCAACCTCATCAAGAACTATAGCTAATTATATCTTGTGGAGGTTTGTAAGACATCGGGCAAATAATTTAGATAGACGATTTGACAATGCCAAACAACGATTTTACAATGTGATTTTAGGGCGGGAAAAGATCCCACCCAGGTGGCAAGCTTGTGTCTCTCAAGTTAATTCTAACTTAGGAATGGCACTAGGTAGTTTATTTGTTAATAGATATTTTGATGAGAACAGTAAAAATGATACACTGCTTATGACTAAAGAGTTGCAACAGTCTTTCAGAGAAATTTTGGTCGACACAGATTGGTTGGATTCCGACACCAAAAATCTAGCCAAAGATAAAATCAATGCCATGCGATTAAAAATTGGATACCCTGACTTCATATTACTCCAAGGTGAATTAACTAAAAGGTATCGTGATGTAAACATTCATCCAGATTATTATTTTGAAAATGTACTGAGCATTTTGAGACATTTGACTTTAGTAGAGCAGGCTAGAGTCGGAATGGGGGTAAATAAAGATATTTGGAATACCGCTCCGGCTGTAGTTAACGCTTACTATAGTAGAAACAAAAATCAAATAATGTTTCCTGCTGGTATATTGCAGCCACCATTTTACCATCGCAATTTTCCTAAAGCCTTGAATTATGGAGGGATTGGAGTAGTAATAGGGCATGAGATAACGCATGGCTTTGATGATAAGGGGCGGCTTTTTGATTTGGATGGTAACTTGCAAAGATGGTGGAAAGACTCTTCGATTGAACAGTTTCATCAAAGAAGTCAATGTTTAATTGATCAGTACAACGGTTTTGTAATACCGGAAATCAATGAGCAAGTGGATGGTGTCAACACCCAAGGGGAAAATATTGCTGATAACGGTGGGATAAAGGAAGCATTCCACGCTTATGACAACTGGTTGAAATCTCATCCTAATGTAGATGAGAGCCTGCCAGGATTAAATATGACTAATAAGCAATTGTTCTTCCTAAATTTCGCGCAAGTTTGGTGCGGGTCTATGAGACCAGAAGCAGCGAAAAACAAATTAAAAACTGCAGTTCATGCCCCTGGAAGATTTAGAGTAATTGGAACTTTATCAAATTCAGTTGACTTTTCTCAAGTTTTTAAATGTCCAATTGGTAGTCCTATGAATCCTAAGAATAAGTGTTGTGTATGGTAGAATTATTGTATAGATTTAATTTTTTTGCTCATGTAGTAAGTAAATATTTTGTATCAGTAAAGTCTACTTTTTATGTATTCTACATGCGATAAAGGCCAGCCTATCTTCAGTCAGTTTAATTATATAAATACTAGTAATTGCACACCGCTTAAATTGTATAAGTTTTAAAACACAGGATGACTACAACGGCCACAACAAAACTGAAAAGACAAGATATAACCAAGGAAAGATACTGAAATCTTTTCAACCATCTATACAAGACTAAAAACAAGATGAGTCGTGGTCCCAGATAATAATTTCCTGAACGCGTGAGCTATACAACGGCCAAAGCAAAACTGAAAACAAAACAAGTTATGGCCAAATAATAAACATTGAAACACATTCGATCTCTTCAACCATTGAAACAAGACTAATAGTACAACTGTAGCATAAATTATTTTCTAAGAAAATGTAAAACTTCACCAAAAATTTGCAGTTGAAGTTTCTACGCTCAAAAATAACTGCATGTGTGTATATTATAAGACTAAAAACATTCGTGCTTTATGAAGGAAGTTCAATGTCAAGGACAATTTAACAGAGAAGTAAATGTGCGACCCTTTTTAATTAAATTGAAAGGTCAATTTTCCAGTAGATAACCTGACGTCATTATAATTATTGCGCAATGTTTAAATTTGTTTCTACACCAATGAAAAAAATTTGCAATAATTCAGTGCGTAAAGTTGTATATTCTCCATTAAAATTTTAATAATATTTCAACGCAACTATACGTAGACAAATCTTAATTCAAAAAATTCGATTTATGACGTCAAAGCGCGCCTTGACGCTTTTCATGTACACGCATCTATTTGCGCAATGCGCAGAGGGGTTGTTGGTGCTGCTATTAAGTAATCAGATAATTATGCAATTTTGATTGTAAATACATTTATTTCAATTGTGCAATATTAATATACAGTTCCTCATTATTGAATGTGAAACATTGCATCTATTTATAAAGTGCTAAAATATAAGTGTATTTAGTTGATTTAAAGATGTGTACAAGTTTCTACCATACTATGAAAGAGACAAACTTTTTATGTGTTGCAGAAACTACAGACTCGTCATAACACCAATTTGAAAATGCAACCTAAAATTTAATCCTGAGGGGTTACGAATCTTACACTGATAAATGTAACTTTCAATGTTGGTGATTTTTTGTCTAGCCTTTTCTTTAATATTTTATTTGTATATCTGTATTGTGTTGTATTATTTAATATGGTTAATTTTAAAGGAATAAAAATTTAAATATATTTGTTTCTTTATTCCAATTAACAGTTGAACCCTGATATAGTTTCATCTAGATGCAATTATATTTTTTCCTGGGTCACAGTTTCAGTTAGACAGCAGCTTACTTTCTATTCATACTTAAGGGTTTGATTCAGTTTGGTACTATCACTAGAACAGAATTTGATTCATTGACAATAGTGGTTGAATCCAATTCTTTTGTAAGGCAATATGACTTCTCATTTTACAGTGATTAGATAAACTACAATTTTTAAGATTATTATGGTATAATTGAAAATGTTAAATATTATCCAGCAATTTTGGTAGCACTTAAATGGTGACAAAAACCGATGCAACACCCAGATAGGAGGCTGTTGTAACAAATGGCACAGGTAAACATATCCATTGACCTGTGATTTTGTGGGTATATAACTTTATTATAGTTCAATGTTGAACATTGTACAGTTTTAAATAAAAAACAAAAATAATAACAAACTTTGTATTTTTATTGCAATAATACAAAAATTATATTACATCACAAGTACATAATACTATTTCAAACATTCAAATAAATAAGTTAATAATTTAGTACTGGTGTTATTGTCAAACTACTACAGCTCACTTTAATGAGGGTAATAGCAGGTGCAGTTGATTAATTACGTAATAAATTAAATAGGAATGAAATTAGCTACGAAATCACTTTATCATTAATTTAACATTTTTATTTTGTTTTCCTGTATTGCATCTTCAACGAACCTCCTGTGAAATTAAATAAAATCAAATGTAAATATATTATATGTTGACGTTTAACCACTCAAGCTAGCCCCATGTAGAAATTTCAACATTGAACCATAAAAGTTGAAGGAAATATAAAGAGTTAGGTACATCATGCATTTGAGATAAAACTGCTGAAAAGGGTAGTAAAATACAGTTATTGTACAGTTTATAAAATTTGCCAAATACTTATTTTTCTACTTTTGGAAAAGAAATAGCAGGGATATTCTATTGCACTGTGTTGTCTTGTAACTTATTAGTAATATTAACTGATATAAAAGGTTCTGGTCATTTTTTCACTTTATTTCGAATATCTGCTTTAAAAAGGGGTAATTTTGCTAAGCTTCCTGCAAAGAATTGCAAGCACCAGTTCAAAAAGAGTTCTTTTGCATCAATTTGTATGGCACACATACATCAAGCTTCTACTGGAGACTAGTCTCATGAAAATGGTGCTAAACAGTTTTCCAATTAATCTTCAGTTTCTAGGGAATGAAAGTTCACTTGTGCTGGTCCGACATGACAACTTCCCTGATTTAATCAACATTTTCAATAATGATCTACCAGAGCGTGTCTCATTTTTGATGTCCATAGTACCAGATTGGAAGTATTGGAATGAATGTTTTGCTATTGTATTCGATGCTGCATTTTATAAACAGCACACTTTGTTTGGCAGCCTACTCGGCCTTTTCCTCTTAATCGGTATAGACTGACAAGATGCATCGTATACATTGTGAGTTATGGCTCAATAAAACTATCTAATGAAAAACGCTCAAAACTTTTTATTTCACGTATTATTTTCTGATTTAAATCTAAATATACTGAAATATCTGACTTGTCTTGAGAGGTTAAACACTATTTAATTATTCAATATAACAAAGTAGAAACAGGTAACTTACGTAATTAAGGTAGATAAGTCAGATGCTCTACATATAAATTTATGTCCAAACTGGAATTCCTTTTTAAAGCTTATAAATCTAACAAATCCCTGTTTCTCACTACGTTGTGCCTTCGCTTTCTCATAAAGCTTCATTCCCAATTTGAAAGGCACCACTTTATCATCTTCAGCATGTAAAATCAAGATGGGACAATCTACATTTAATATGTGCACATCACTTTTAAAAGTAAAATTGTTCTCCTGCATCGGATCCACTACTGTATAATAAAACCATGGAAGAGGTTTAAAATACTGAAACCAAGTCATTAATTTAAATCACCACATTATTGCGAGATGGGAAATAAGCAAAATAGGTGAAATCTCGAAGAATGTATTTACTTACACTAGCAATTGGATGCTCAACAACTTCATCCCTCATATTGCTAAAAGGGCTTTCCAAAATAATGCCACAGGGCCTCTTATTTTCTTTATTTAATATGGCAAAAGCATGCATCGACAATCCAGTACCTAGCGAATGTCCCCATACAAAAATTTTGGAAGTTGTTCTATTTCTCAACCAGTTGTACATAAACTTCACATCTTTGACTAAACCTGCCTCAGTTGGCTCAACTGGTGTTGAATCTCCGTAGCCTTTTAATTAAAACTATTAGTTAAGTGCATAAAAGCAACAATGCAATAAATAAAAATGTGTACTTTAAGCAAATAAAACAATTACATCATAATAACAATATCAATTAAAACCAGTGCCCGCTGCTGACAATTTCATTGGATCCAAAGTTGAGTGTCGTAATGATCAATTTCTTAAACTACTTTTTAAGTTAAAGTAATGTCTAAGGATTGTGTTTAATAAAAACCAAAAAGATTATCAGTACAACAATTTTAAATATTTCATTATTGTCAGTTTATCCTATAAACACATTTAAAGTTTATAAATGTAGCTTGAGACTTTTGACATATCAATTTTAATTTAAATTTATTGACTGAAATGCAGTTCAGGGATTGTCAAAAAGAGACACATACATCGCAATAAATAAATAGTGTCTAGAGAACCTTAGCTCTTATAGTCATGTGTATTATCTGTGCTCTAAATAGGTGCAGCCATAGCTGGTTTCGGATTGTATATTAAGACTTTCGCAGTTCTTAAAGCATTTTCACAAAATATCACTGTAACATTTTCAGTATTAATAATGTAAATTGTTAGAAATAATTTAAGACTAACAATTGAAAGGCATGTATTCTATTCAACTTACTGCGATAATCATAGGCGATTACATGGAAATGCGCCCTGAGTACTTTATACAGCTCCACTCGGTGTGAAGCTGCTCTTGTTGCTGAGTTGCCGTGATTGTAAAGGATCACATTTTGTCCATTGTTCAAGGCACTATCGAACACTGCTGGTGTTAAATCTGTAGTTTCATTGTAAGAAAATTGAGAGAGAATTTGCCAAACTCCCAAAGTAATTCCATCATCTGTGGTCACATATAAATTCCTTGCACCTTCAATACCATGTTGTGAAGGATCAGAAAAATTGGAATTCTTTGGCCAATTAACTAAAAAATATATTTATGTAATTTGACATACTGTGCACATAATAAAGTTTAAATATATTTTCATTTTACAATAGAGCCCAATTTAAGAAATTTGGACCACATGCAAACAAAAATGAAACACCTATCTGTATTAAATTAAAGTTTGTTTGAGAAATTTTACTTTTCACAAAATTTTGACTACCTAGAGATTTTAAGCTGGAACATAATTTATCCCGTAGACAGTGTAAAGACAACTTTAGGTGAATGTGCTAAGTAGTTTGGCAATAAATATATATTATTCATTTTAAAATGTCGTCAAGGTGTAGTTATCTAGAGCTAGTTACTTAAAACACAAGATTAATTTAGTAACTATGATTTTCTCTTACAAAATTCTGACAGTGCATCTAGTATAATTTCCAAAAATGTCAATAGGTTAATATTCTCATTTGTAATGTGAGTTCAGTATAAGCTTTGCCTAAGAACAAATATTAAATTTTGATGTTTTTCTCAGATAAAAATGTTCTATTAACAAACTATTCATGTGGCTATCACAGAAAAATGAAGACCCTACACTACAAGTGAAAATATTTTTACAATAAAAAGCTTTGTTTGTTGGTAGAACATTTCTAGATATTTATTTAGTGCTTTGCTAGATATCTTTATTTTGTAAAACATATTTTTGTTTCGTTTTGATATATAAGCATATCTACGAGATATCTAGAAAATGTAAAACAAACTATATATCATAATACTTTCTGCATACACACTTAATGTTTCAATATTTTCAGCACAATGTTATACTTTCTTGAATGACATTTCTATTTGACGCTAAATTGTCTCTATAAACCGAATTTGGTTTAACTTAGCCCCTAGTGGACAATATAAAAGATATTTTTACATGAATGATTGTTGTAGAAAAAATAGGAGAACATGTCTAAATGAACTGGAAATAAACTTTTAACTCCTGCTTTATCAAACTCATAACTTTTCATCATACCTAATAATATAGCTCTACAACTTGAATCAATTAAAATACTCTCTAGGTTCATGTAGCTTTTAATTATATTGTTTAAACTGGTTAACAATATTTATTTTAGCACATTAGCTGCTCAAAGGAGTACACAGACACTAAATGCTATATATTTAAGATAAAATGCAAACTTACCAAAATTTAAAAATACTGCATTTCTTTGTAGCGAATAGGAATGTTTATAAATTAGTGGAAATATTATGAACACCAAAACGAAGATAAGCAGCAGCACTTTTAGAATGCCAAGACTGATTCTAAAACAAAATTAAAAGAAACGTGAGTATAAAAAATTCAAAGCTTTGATAATGTTATTAACTTAAATGGTGATTTTGCTTCATATACATGATACACGAAGGGAACTTCGTTTTCATTTGTTGAATGAAATTCTTTTTTTGTTTTTACTTTGCGTTTATTGAGGCGAGTTCTGATAACCATTTTAAACTGACGTAAAAAAATTCTCAAATTTAGCTGTAGAAACTGTTGAAAACACATGGCTAGAATTCACGCTATTAAAATTAGAGAGGCCATAAAATCAATAAAGGAAGGCCACTAATTATACTGAGAAAATAATCCTTTTTCCTTATGAGTGTAAAATAGACATTAATAATACCTATTAACGAGGTATCGTTGTCGATAGTTCCGAAAATATCGTCGTTTAGACATAGATGTGCAATAATTAGTATACATTTTTTTACGTAGACGATTTATACAATTTATAAGTTTCGAATATACTTTGAAGATAAATGTTATTAGCATATTATGTCAATTCTGACAAGTTTGGAATTATTATTATTGGCATATTATTATTATTATTAAGGTACCTTAAAATAATTTTGCGGGCAGTACATTTGGTTTTATCGCATAGAATTTCTTGGTTGGGTATTAAACTGTATTCCAAATCGAGATTATTAACTTGCTTACTAATTACCGGCAACATCACAAATTGGCAACCGATTTTACACTTCTTCGTTGGCAAACTACAAGCAAAAATGAAAGGTGCTAGCGGCTAGCGGCGAAATTATAAACCGTAACGTTAAAATTAAGAGCAAAAAATTGGAGTTATTGGACGACCGACGATGCAATACAAGAAATTTATTTCAGCATTAAATAAGAAGTTAGCGGTTATAAATTATTTTGCAATTCATTTCTTTGAATATAATCAAATGCTATAATTTTTAATTTCAGATCAATATTTACTAATGCAATAATAAACGAGATTGACATTTAAACACGAAACGCGTTTACCAAATGCTTGGATAATCTCTTATCTGCCCGTGGGTTGAAAATAAAATTTCTATATCGTAAATAAACAATTTCCAAATTGCACGAGTTAACTTAAGCGATCAATAGAAATTACAAGAGAAATAAAGTTAAATTTCGATTTATTTTGCTGGTGATACTGTGACAGAGTTTCGCCTCAAATAAGGGTGCAAATACTTCTTTTATTGTTTCCTGACACAATAACTGGCGTTCCTCCGCCGACATTCGGCATCCGATTTATTCTGAAACCCAATCTCTTAGATCGCCGCTCTCAATTCCAACGTGTCACAATGACAAGAAGGTATTCACCCTTTCTTTTTTATTATTTTGTACTGTTTGTTCTCTTTGACTACATGCAGGTCTGAATTTCATTTTGAACAAGTTATTTTCCGGTGAAGAATGAGAAAATTATTTGTGCATTTCTCTTGCAATCCCAAACGGTTTTACGTTGCCCTTGAACTTACGTATTTCGAAATAAATTGTTTTGCAAAGAATAAATAATCAAACTTAATCGATGTTTGCACAAATTTTAAACTCGTGTGTGAAAATACGCGATCTTGGTGATTCTAAATGACGTAGATTGATTTATAGTAAAAATAATACGTAAACAATTCCCGAATTGATAGAAATTTCCTAAAAGCTAAGGTTAGTAAATTGCGTTTAAACGTTAGAAGCAATGATTTCTGAAATATATCAAATACAAATTTACTTACAAATCATTCCAATACAGCAAGAATAAAAAGGAAGGTATTACAGAGCCATATTTCAAATTGGTTTTAAAATTTTTCATGCAGAATGATCTGCTTTGAATATTCTGCTCAGACATATTTGACATTTTTTAATCGCACTGTTTTAAATGTGCAATGGTAAAACTAAAAAACAAACTTATTTTATTAGTATTAAGGAGGTAAAATGCCAGTCATGCTTGTAAGTGCGTATGTTTTAAAAGCGGTGAAGAGTGAAGTAATTATTCTGATTCGAGTTGAGTTTACGTATCCCAACACACCGAACAAGAAACTTTCAGCAATTTTTATGATAAAACAGTTAATTAAAAGTTAAATGAGCAATATAAAGTAGTTTTAATTATAAGTGGCTGTATGATGTAAAGAAAAATGTGCGAGTTAAAAGTAGGTAATTCGACCAAGTGTTTAAGTGATTAAGCTAGTTTCATGACGATTTAACTATGACCAAATTAATAAAATATGTCTGGTGGAAACTCTCACCGAGGAACATGAATTACTTGAACATTTACTAATAGTTTAATGCTTTAAATGCGTACAGGAATCCCTTTATTTATATTGAGGCCAATTTTGTAAGCTCTCTTTATAAGTTGTTGCCATGACGTTGCCGAAGTTGCGACAATAGAAGATAAATTTAGTAATGTCTTTATAGTCGTTTTACTTCGCAAACAAAATACTAACGGTCAGATGGATTTGAACGGAGAACAAGACGATGAAATAATCGGTCCAATTTATAGGTGATTCAAAACACTATTTGTCCATTTACTTGGTTTTTATGTGCCGGTTTCGTGGAACCCTTTAGTCTCGTAATTAGAGCTATAACTATACTTTTATGGCGAAAATATTGCTTCTATTAGTCTAAGCAATTACGCTTTGACCGGAAATGTAATTAGGTAAATATTAATCTTTAATGTTTAGCTTTTAATATAGTGAAAGTTATAAGCCATGGAATAAATATAAATTATTCATTTTTATAGTATAACAGTAATATTTGATGGAAAAATATAAAAACTTTTTATTCAACTAAATTACCATTTAAGTATCCACGTAAAAACATCTTAAAATCAATACCTGCATACTGCAACGTTAGTTATTTAAAATATTATTAGAAGCAGCAAATAAATTTAAGTAACCAGTCTCAGAAATTGGTTAAGTACTGTTGGGGATAAACTCAAAGTATTTCATTTTAAAGTGATAAAGCTATATTCAATTTTGAGGCATAATATATCTTTAATATTGAATTGAATCTATTATAAAAGGAATTCAGCATGTTATTTTGCTACTAATTGACTTTTAATTATTTTTTAAACATTTATGTTGTCGAAAATTTCACCAAAATTACTGTCTAGCATACATAGAAAAATGTTTATGTGGTAATTCAGTAATTTAACTGTTTTAAATGATACTAAAATCAATAAAAAAACCATTAGTCTGAACATAAATTTGAATCAGATATAATAATCTATTGGAAATATCCCTAACAAATCGACCTCATCTTAATAACACAATATGAAGTTATATTATACTAAATAATACTTTAAATTCATCAGTTAAAGTCATTTCCATTAAAGTAGTCGCTAATTTGTTATAATCTTGCTTTCTAAATGAATATATTCTAATACATGGAAAAGCTAACATTAACCATGTTCATTGAGGATATTTACAGAGTAGCATAAAGTCTTATAACATAACTAGACACTATTTCCGCTACCAACAAGATAAAACTGTCCCTTTTACTACATTCTATATGAATAGTAGCTTTAGTAGTTTATTCTACTACATCTAATCAAGTTCAGAAGCAAAAAAGTATACTCTAAAGTTTCCTACGTTGGTAGTTACTCTTTTCCCATTAAATACAATTCGGATTACCCCAAGGCAAATAAATCAATTCAGTTAGTACATTTATTGTTTGTAAACTAATATTACTATTTCATTAACGGCTTTCATGAATTTTACTAGTATATATATA